>KZ506510.1:6635-66548 GCA_002844005.1 Limosa lapponica baueri
GGGATCAAGGAGAGGGCCTGCGGCTCCAGGGCAGGGGTGCTGGGACATCCAGCTGCCTCAGCAGCCGTTCTGATGGTGATTCCTGTGTGGATATGGCACATCAGTGCACTTACAGGTGTGACTGGGTGTAAGGGTATTTCGTTAAGTCTCAAATGACAGGGGCATCTAGGCTCTTCTTTAACTCAGTGATGGCAGCAGCCCACACTTTAGCTTTGCTTCTGGGGGCTCCCAGTTCCCTCTAAGGATGACAATGTTAAAGGAGACCAATACAATCCTGTATCACCCTGGCTTTATCCTGGGGAGTCTCATACTGACCACAATAAATGGAGGCTCTAAAGACACTCCTTTATCTAGTTCAAAGACTTAAATTCAATTTAAGATCTTCAAATGATGGAAAATCCACTTCATGTTTTGGTGAGTTCAGTTACATTCACTATTAAAAGTTTGTGCTGCATTTTCAGTCTGAGTTTGCTAGTTTCATCTTTTTGCCAATGTCTGCTTGGCTGATGAGAATTCAGCACCTTCTTCCAACATATAAACATGCAAGGGTTCAGTAAATCACCACTGACTCCTCAGTAAAACAAGGAAGCCACATTGTTATAAGTCTTAGTGTCTAATTGGTTTTCTGGACCTTGAAGCAATTTTATAGTTTTAATGACTTTTGCCTCTTTACTTCTCACCTTCCATGGACATTATGTCTGTGAATGCAACTATCCATCACTCTGCAGTCATCCACAGTGAACTGGAAACAGGTAGCACACCCCAGTGATTCTGTTAGCCTAACACTTTAATATCACTCCCACCTCAATGCGTCCCTTAGGCCTCTCAGCCACATAAACAGGTTTCTCAATTTGACTCCATTTTATAGCCCTTTTAGACTAAATAAACTGGGAAATGGATTGATTTATTTTATGCTGTTTGATGTGCCTGACACTTTTACTGAGGGCTGTAGCTGGCCAAAGAACACAGGGACTGCTAAGAACAGAGAGTTCAGGGAGGATGGATGCTGCCCTTGCTTTCAAAAGTGTGGCAGGAATAGCTCATTGCCTGTAGCGGATTTACCCTGTAATAAGTGAGATCAGAGTCTGCCTACAAGTCCAAGGAAAAAAAAAAAAAAGCACCTTGGAATTTCCTGACTCATAAAAGGTAAAGGCTGAGTCACGAATCTGGCTTTTAAACAAGCCAAATAAATAGCTGTGTTAGTTCTCTACCAGGGTGCCTTTCTCCAGGCTGGGGTGATGGAGAAGACACACCTTCCATGGAGGATTTGCCTGATGAACAGCTGGGACCCCACTGGGACTGCAAACAGCAGGAAGACTGGGAACATCACCTGCTTTAGGAGGCATATACTGGAACGGGAAGGGAGGTGGGAGAGTCAAACTGCACCAACTATTATCATTGTTGTTATCACTACTTAGGTGTCGGGAAGGAGCATTGCATCAGCCTGGTCCTTTGAAATATCAAAGAAACTTTAGAAACAAGAGTATGAAAACATCTGGTTTAGCTTACTCTTGATAACATCAAGCGTCTGAGCACTCAGCCAGCCCCACTTCAACACAGGTGAATATCTTATGTTCACAGAGTTCCTGGCCTTTGCAGATGAGCCTTGACACCACAGAGTGCAAGAAGCCACAATACAGCAGGAGGACTCACTCTTTTGCTGCCTAAACAGTTTTTCCAAAGAAGAAGATGGAGGGGAATCACAATATGGACAGAGAGCCAAAAGCTCCTTTGCTCCTGTTCCCTTGTATCCCTGGTATATGATGCAGAAGGTATCTGCGAGGAGCTACTTTACTGTGGTAAATTCACCACTGGATGCCCTCAGTCCCTTAAAACATGCCAGGTGAAGGGAGGTACCCTGAAATGTTATTCTATCCAGGTTTTCATTACTGAGTAAGTATGCATGATGCTGTGTAGCTTGCAGTCCTCATGCCGTTGTTCTTGTAAGGCTGATAATACACCTAACAGCTAAAAAGAAAATCAGCTTGTTCAGGTAAACCAGCCTGACAGCACTCCAGGACCGAGGGATTGTTTCTCCAAAGAGCTGGTATAAATCAGATCCACTGATACGGGTGAAGTGGCAGCTCAGTCTGAAAAATGGAACCTTCAATGTTTAGTTCATTCATGCAGCCAAAATCATTTATATTCGAGTGAGAATACTGCCTTTAAGCAGACACGACTGCGGTTTCATTCCCCATAAATCCCTCAGATTTATTAGGACAGGTCTTCAGCTGGTGTCAATCTGTGTGACTGTTGATTTCAGCAGTATGAATCTGGCTGATGGCGGCTGAGTTGTTCCACTGTGAGTGAAAACAGGAGGGTTTGAGTGACAGTAGCAAAAAACTATGCCACTAAAATACCAGTTTCTGTAAGTTCCCATTTAAAAAAAAAAATTAGAACTTTATAGAAATTTACAAATTTGTGTCATATTAGATTTTCAGTTATTGATGCCAGTAACTTCAGATACTGTATTTTCTTTATTGCCCTCAAAATCAATGGCCTGACTATTGTGTTCATCTATTCTAAAATTCTCATAATTTCCTGCTGGACATTTATGTGGCCATTATGTGGGCAAAAAAGACATTCTGATGGTTTTGAACCAGTACCAGGCATTTGTGACAGCAACAACAGTACTCTGGGGTATCCAGTGTTTTTCCTGAGCAATTGTCTGTCTCAGTATCTGCTCTCAAAAAACATCTGCTTCTTAATTAAAGCTTTCAAAAAGAACTTAGAATAAAAAAAAAATTAAAAACCACAAAAAACAGTGAACCAGCACACAAATAAGATGCCAAGCTCTGAGAATAATTAATGATCAAAATTAACAGGCCATAGAAAATCAGGAACCTGCCTGAATTATGAACAAGCTCTGATAAATTCTTGCTGTAGAAAAGGAGTCATCTGGAAATAAAGATTTGCATAATATTTGCTAACCAATAAAAGAAGCTAGATTAATAACACATATTGAGTCTGAGTCTCAGCTGGTATAAAAATGAAGTCCTTGGAGTTGCATTGATTTGTGACATTCATGGGTGCAATGCATTATTCATAAATGTTAGTTCAACTATTTGAACAAATGTGGGAAGTGCAGGGGAGGAACTTTTGGTTTTGCCTCCTACAGATGTTTTTCTTGTTGCACATGAAATGAGAGGAAAATATATTGACTAGCAAACTATGAAAGGATGAAGAATCCCAAAAATATTGCATACATTCCTGAAGTCTGCTCTCTTCCTAGGTTGGTCTGCTTCATTTCGTGGTCTCTTTGACACATAATTTTATGACATGCTCCAAAAAATGACTTATGAATAGATCTCCGAGAGATCAAACCTGTTTGGAACATGAAATATTTGAGGACCAGTTTTCCCTCTATGGCCCGAGTATCCAAATTCTGCTTTCTAACTCTGGCAACCATTTATTCAAAGTTTCCTTCGGTATTTGGTTACTAAATGTTTCTCCTTCAACAGCACTGCTTTCACTCTCTGCTTCCTGGGGAAATGGAGCTTATGCAATCTCTTCGTACGTGTCTGTCTGTCTGTCTCTGTCCCTTTGCAGTCATTTTTGAGCCTCTTGGCCAAAATCAAGCCAAATTTGTCAGACAGAGAGATACCTCACTGGTGATCACATTCATGTGCATTTTGTGAAAGGAGGCATGGAGGAAGAAGAGAGAGGCCATAGGAGTTTCACACCTTCGGGAAAAGCAGGGTGTTTACTCACGCCCTATTAGACGCCAGAGAAGCCACACAGCTGAGACCTCTCAGACGGCCAACTGCAGGAAAACAACTTCAGCTGGAGTTTGCAGTCAGCCACCAGACACAAATCTGTTGGGAAAGCGGCTTTATTGATGTAGTGCTTACAAAAATACTGCTACTTTAGGTACACATAGTCCACATGCTCTCAAGTTCTCATCTTTTTATTTTTTTACTTCCTTCCAGCAGCACTTTAAGCTTCCTCTCCTCCCAGACCATGCCAATATTTTTCCTTAATTTAGTCTCAGTTATAAAAGCAAAAAGGGTGAAAACAGAGGTATCCATTTTCATACTACCACCTTAGGAAATAAAATATTAAGTCTGTCACAAATTCTTCCCTGGGCTCTTTCAAAGTGCAAAGATACAGTCACATTCCAGTGGATATAGAGTGGTTCTGCCTCAAGAAAGTGAATAAACTGAGGGTCTGATAAACGCTGTTTTAGAGACCTCAGCAGAAGGATGTCTCAGCTATGGAGAGCATTTAGGATATATGTGTTTTTATTACCGTTGATAATTGCATCTGAAGCATTTAAAAAAGATTATAATGAAGACAATAAATTATTTTTCCATGCCCTGGAGGGTGTTCACCACAATGCCTGCTAGTGCTCGTTATCGGTTTTGCAAAATTGGGACCATTATGGTTTTATTTCTTGATTTCATTTGGAGCCCTGTTGTTTGGCAACCCAAAAAACACAGTCTCAAAGCAAAGAAAGGGAACAGGGCTCAGGAGGTGACATATCCCAGCTGGAATGCCGAAGCAGGTCACTGCCCCAAGCTCTGCTGTTTGTGATCAGTATCCACCTTGCTCCAGCCCTGCCTAGTGTGCCAAAACTTCCCACCCTCTCCTGGACTGAGGGCACCACACAGAGTAATCACTGTTTCCTTCTTGGCTTATTTTTCCTTCCTTTTCCTCCTGTCAGCCTTTTGGAGCAGACGGGACGATAAAAACTTGTATTCAACCTGAGGGAAAAGGAGAAGAACAGGCTGGAACAAGGTTCTGAGCCCACATGCTTAGGGGAAATGTTGGTGCAGTTGATGTCTACCTTGATCCAGCAAATGCTTTTCTTCTTCATTGAGTAATAAAATGGTTTCACAGGATCTGGCAGTACTTCTTCCCCTTGAACATGGCTTTGGTCCATCCCCCTTTAATCACGCCCAAAATTGTTAAGTCCCTCAGGAACTGCTGGCCTGCACATGTTCAGCAAGGACAGGCTTCCCAAAAGGAATTTGGACGTATTTTGGGACACTGTGTGAGACAGGCACAGCACAGTAGTGGGGAAGAAAAAGGAGAAGATCCCCTCATGGGATCCACAGCACAATGCTCCTCAGGCTGCATTAGTTGCTCCTGGTTTTAAGCATTGGAAAAATATACAAAGTGTAAATCCTGTATCCCCCACAATTAGGAAAAATTGTGTCCAGTGTGTGTTTTGGTTTATGTTTTGTTTTTTTTTTAAAAGGAAAGCTAAAAATACAACCTGTACATCTATCAGTTTCACTGAGACGGTTGCACCTATTTTTCATTAGTTGGAACTCAATATGACTTTATTAGCATCATTAAATGCCAAAAATGAAAACGCTTCACCCTGTCCCACAAAGTCATTTTCTGCCCTAGTGCCATTGCTCCCCACGCCTTACTTGACAAGGGAGAAGTGTGTTGACTTGAAGTCCAGAAGAGACCAACTTGACTTCAGATGTCACACTTTGAGGACTTCAAAGGTTGATTCCAGTGAATCAAAGGGCCTTTCTCACTCTGTTCCCACTCCAGCAGCTTTTTTGAGGTAGATCTTCCTTTCTACTGGGTTACAAGGTCTTTACCTTTGCAGGGCTCAGGACTGTTGTTTAGGGACTGCCATAACACAGTTTCAGTCCATGAATAGTGTGTTCAGGCTCCAATACAGTGGGAACTATTTTAACTGTAGTGAAGCTTCTCCCCTTATCCCAGAGGGTCCTTCAGCTCCGTGCAGGCTGGTTTCCATTACTCCCACTCACTCTGACTCCCTGACCTCTGTTTGGTTCATCACAACATAACCCACACATCACAGATTGTCCTCTGGGGCACACCACAGAAACACCTCTCAGAAAAAATGAAAGTGGTTAGTTTTAAAGGAGGAAACTGGTATTTCAAGCAAAAGTGGTCACTTCTGACATATAAAGTTCTAGCTTAATTTGGGAAGCTCTTTCACTTGCAGTCTTATCTGTTTGCTTTTTCAGTCTCAAATACGTTTCTCTGGCATGATGTCCCTGGTTTCTGGTGGCAGCTCTTGAGGCACTGGCTGGCTGCACTCCCAGCACCTCACAGAACAGGATTCAGCATGGAGCCAGAAAAATGCACAGCTCAGGCCCATGACTGAGACACAAAAATACTCTTGTGGGGTAGATAGTTTCCTTTATTTTCGGTTACTTCAAGTTGTTGCAAGCCGTGGAGGTGAGGGGTTTCCCAGGAATGCCACCCTTCTCTTTACACAGTGGGGACTGTTGTCCTCATATTGTGTCACCTCCCAGAGGAACCTTAGAAGGAAAAGTCTCTGACCCATTTGAGGTCTCAAGGTGGCTGCTGACATTACAAGTAAGCTGGCCAGCTTAGAAAAGCTTTCACGTGTTAAAAGTGTTTTGGCTTTATTTATTCAGCATGTCAGGGTCCTTAAAATGTGCCTGAGGAAAGTGTCTACCCAAGTGATGGAAAATGCTTGGAATCTGCAGGGTACCCATGATGGAGTGTAGCTCCTGGCAAGTCACCTCTTTGGGTGGGAGCCATCACAACCTCTCTCCTGCCTCAGGACCCCAGGTTATCGTTTTTTTGAGCAGGGAAGGGCCTGGGCTGAGAGCAAGGCCAAGGCGCTGAGGATCTAGTGAGCAGATTCAGGACCTGAAGAAGGGAAAGGGGTGGGGTGGGAGGCAAGGGAATATGACCGAGGCACAGTCAGAGGCCTGGAAGAGACTCAAAGGATCCCCTCATATATGGCATGCTCCAAGGCACAAACTGCATTAAATAAACTCTTCCTGACAGATGTTTGTCTAACCTTGTCGTCAGGGAGCAAGACTGCTTCCCTCTGCCCACTCGGCAGCAAGATATTCCAGGCCTTCCCTGTCCTCAGAGTTAGAGAGTTAAGCCTAATGTCCACCTTAAATCTCCCTTGCTGCAGTGTTAAGTCCACTGTTCCTTGGGCACACTGGAGGAATTATTCCTTTCCTGTGCATTGCAACATTTGACCAGTTTAAAGACAATATGTATATCTCCACTGCAACCTTCTCTCTTTCCCCAGTTCTCCCACTCTTTGTTCAGACACCATAATCTCTTGCTCTCTCTGTAATCTTTGAGGTTCCCAAAACCAGGACTAGCACTGGGACTAAACAGAGACTCCTGTTTACAATTCCTAGAGTTCACTTATTTCCCGCTTACTTCTTCTTGACCTGCAATCCCTAGATTACTTCTGCGGGAAACCATTTATACCCACCACGCTGGTTGTTCCTGCTGAGGTCAATGACTATGAAGCCAGAACGGGCGGTCATCTGGATGGCCACAACCCTGTTGTTAGCACCTGGGAAAGCAAGACTGGTCACCACTGCAGCAGGAGAGGAAGGATGTCTACATCAGTTAAATCTTCTGGGGTAACATGATTGACAATAGCAACAAAATCTCAGCAGTAACCACCCTCAGATATGTCCTGGCAGAACCAGTAACCTGCAGTTTTACTTCTCTTCCCTTCTGTTATATCCCAAGTTAGTTTTCCTATGGTAAATGCATGTCAATCCTGTTCCTTCATCCTTGAGGAAAGAAAATAAATAGTGTTGTTGATACAACTGAGGAGCCTGACCCAACCCCATGCCTCCTGTTACCCTCAATTCCTTTATGAACTATTTCAGAGGATCTTTGGGGTATCTTTTCTTTTCAAACCTTGACTTGTATCATTAGCAGATGTAGGTCCTATGTGCTGCTGCCAAGGCAGGAAGATTTTGAAAGGCTACATCCCAGAGCCTCACTCCAGCTATTCCTCTGGGGCAAGAGAGCGGCATGGATAACTCCCACTGAGGATAACTCTCTTACCAGATCGCCATCCACACTACAGGATTTCATCTGGGCTAGATTCCCGTCTCAGTTGAGCAAATTTCATGTGAGATAGTGTCAAAAGTTTTACTACAGTCAAGATTAAATCACGCCACAGAAACTTCACCACCTTCTTTGTACATATTCTGTCTCCCATACCCTCGAGATCTGTCACAAATCTGGTGTACTTTTAATCATGTTTGTTTATAATCAACATATGCTTGGTGTTGCTAAGCTCCTTCTGATCTTCAAAGTGTTCAAAAACGGTCTGCTCCACTTGTTTCAACATTTTTCTAGGTGTTGAAAGTACGCTGATTGGTAGATAATTCCCTAGCTCTTCCTTTCCCCCCACATCAATAGACCCATCTCTGCCCTCTCCTCTCTCTCTTAGGTCTCACGTATCCTTCAAGATAGTGACTAGTCAGTTCTCTGATTTAAACAAAAATATTTGTCTTTTCAAAGAACTCCTTTAGACTGCCTTTTGCTTACTGTAGACTGAATTCCTCCTTCCCACTCATTGGTGCTGGCGTATTAGTCATTGGCTCACAGCAGTTTAGTGAAGGCTGATGTGTGAAAGGTATTAACCACTTCAGCCCTACAGGCATTATTAGTTATCCTTTCTCACTAAGTGGAGGACCAGGTTCTTCCTTTATCTTCCTCTCTCTGATTAAATATTAATAGAAAGCTCTTTGTTACCTTTCATGTCCCTTGCTAGTTGTACCTCATTCTGTGCTTTGGCCTTTATGATCTTGTCCCTACATGCTCCAGCAATTCTTTTATAAGCATCTTTAGTAAACTGACCTAGTTTCCACCTCTTTCATGTCCTCATAGACCATCTGTCTGATGCATGCAATTGCCAGCCGTTACCAGCACAGGCTGTGCTTTACCTCTGGTATGGAGATTAGGGAAACTGGGATCCTCTACCAACCCATTTTCACCAGGATAATGTTACTAAGAAGAAATATTGTAGGATCATTGCTTCTGTGAGTGAAGAATAACCTGAGTGTTGCACTAGGATGGGCAAGCAGATGCCTAGGAGAGAGTTGTGCCATAAAATGACAAAAGGTACCAGCCCTCTGTATTCAATTATCAATGTCTCTTAAACACAGACTTTCCTTGAAAATTGGGGCGTGGGATTTCTGAAGGGGAATAGGTTATTAAATGGTCTCAGACATGCACTAGTGTGTGTGAATCTTCTCCCAGCTTTTCTTAAAAGTTTTGCTCCAGAAAAAAATCAAATGGCAGCATAACCACACCAACAAGCCCCAAACCTGCATTTCTTTTGCCATCTGCCCTGTAGAGCATTCCTCTAGAGCTGCAAGTACTTATTGAGGGGTAGCTGTTTCCACTGTACTTTCCTGTGGAGCAGCATGGTGAAGAAAGTGCTGGGGTAAATTATCTGCTGTTTGAGTTATTGTCATGAATGATAAAACAGATGTTTCACATGGATGAACTTTTCATGATCTTGGGCTGCAGACTGGCTAGATAATATGAAATCCTATTACAGCATGGAACAAGGAGCTGTAGCGGGCATAGAAGTCCCAAATCTAGCTCCTGATGATATAGCTTTTTCCACAGCTTATCCCTTAAACCACACACGTGCTAGTCCTTGCACATCCAGCTGCATTTCTGTACCCATTCTTAGCTGGAAGTGAGACTTTTGGCAAATTATTTGGAAAACTCCATAAAATATATATTCCTGTTTCCCCAGCTAATGCTAAGCCCATCACCCTTCAGTTTGCTCAGGATCTCTGGAAGGTTTCTGGGCATGATTGTTTCTTTTGCCTTCTCCCAGGTGAAAACATTTATTCTTACACCTACCATTAGCACGCCCTAGGCTCTGCAAGAGAAAATGCATCAAACCCCTTTGCGCTGCCCCAGAGACACAAAGTAGCCATAAAGCAAGCTAAAGCAGTTAATTGCTCTGCTTCCCCAATGCAACATAAAGGAGTTGGAGTACCCTGGAGAATCTGGCATTTACAGATTAATTTCTGTTGCATGAAAGGCATAACCCTTAAAATCACAGACATAATGCTCAAAGGGATTTTAGGGCATCACGTAGTCCAACTTTTCACACTGAGGTGGACTCAAGGTTAGAGGTAGGTTACAACTGATGAAGTTTGCTTGTGCTTTTTTTAAAACTGAAGGCGATTAAACAGTATATTTCTGGAGACTGATTTGTACCTCGACATGCAGAATGGTTGAGGTTTCCAAACAGATTTGCACACCAAATTCTCAGTCTATTCTTTCTGTTTGCTGTGCAATTTTCTTAACTATTGTAGAGTGGCTGACAGGAACCAGCATTGGAGATAGTAGATTATGTGACTGTCATATTCTTTCTTTGTAAGCGGAATGAAATGTGATGGAGTTTTGGTATAAATGACTCTGATCTTAAGTAATTCCTTGCAGCCCTTCCTCGCATTCGCCCTACTAATCATGAGGTTAGGGAAATACTGCTTGAAAGATGTGGTAATGACTTGGAGCCCAGCACAAGCAGTAAAAAATTGCTCTGTTTTAGGAAATATTGTCATTATCCCATAAATATGGCATATCTGCATAGTCTCTGCCTTAGCACATATGGACCATGCAGAGGAAATTATATTACATCATCACATTGTCATGTGCAGTTGGCAGGAATTCTGGGAGCTGTTGCTTAACTCCATGTTCAGATGAAGGAAAGAAAGAAGTGACAGATAGAGTTGTATCAAGGTAGAAGGCTTAGTTTTTTAAATAGCTTTTCATCTGAGACAGATAGTACGATGATGGAAATAAAAACCATCTTGGCCAAAGTTTCTATGTGATGAAGTCCTTTCCATGTAGTTTATGAATGTGTTGAAGTAATTTTCTTGACTGTATCCTAAGAAAGGAGAGACATTCAGTTTTCTTTACCATATGAAATAAAAGTAATTGCGACGCAGGCCAAAGCAATGTATTCAGTTTGGCCCTATATGCTACTCACATCAAAACCCTCAGCAATAGCATTAAGGGAAGATCTGTAGAATCAAAAAAGGTGGAATTCATAACATCTGCCATTGTAGGAAGTAAACCTGAGCTGTCCGTCTGGGCTTCCATCCAATCTGACTGAGTCAGTACAGCTTATGGTTCAGTTTATCCACCCACATACAGGTGTGTATTTCAGGAGATGAACCACCCCCTCAACCCCATTGACGCTACTGCTTGGCTCTGCATTGACCATAAAAGGAGCCTGGGTTGGTTTGGTCACATATAGACTCCTTACTGAGATCTGCACTATGTGATGTTAAAACTACTCAATGACTTCTATGGAAATCTGCAGAAGTCCCTCTTCCATGGAACTGCATGGGTTTTGGCTGGGGTTTGTTTGGTTGTTTTTCAGTAGGAAATTTGCTACATGGTGGAAATGAGTCACTGATGGGTGTTGCAATGCCAGGTGCATGCACAGGGGTCTGAGGGACTAGCCATGTCTGACATGCTGGACTGCCACCACTAAAGGAAGAGAAAGGGGTCAAAAAGAACAGAGAAAAATGGGAGAGCTCTCATATATCCTGCTTCATAATTCTTATTAAAAAGGGAGATATGTGTACACATATTAATGCAATGGGCTCCAAAATCTCTCTACAGTAACACATAGATATAACTTGTACATTACCAGAAGCACAAAGCAGCACCATTTTTGCAGGATCTAAGACAATCTTTCTTGTTTCCTGTGAACTGCAAGTCACAGAATATCACCCAGTTGCCTGCAATCAGCTCATGCTAAATGATTATCTTGAAAAGCACCCAGCCATGGCTAAAAACAGCAGGAGACTGAGCTGCCACCACTCCTTGTGCTGATTTGTTCCAGTGATCTAACCAGTTTCCCATTGGAGAGACTGGTAGGCTTTGTCTCTAGCTTAAGCTTGTCTCAATTTAATTGCTAGCCATTGTTTCCTGTGCAACTTTTCTTACTTTGTATTTTTTCTGTGCCTCTAAGAGGCACCTCATTCTTCTTATCTAGTAATTTAGAGAAGCCAGATTTTCTTATAACCTATGGAAACCAAATCTTTCATTGTGAGATATTTTCTTGCAGCCTTTTAGGTATTTTTCTGTGGCTTTTCTCTGCTTTCTGTACAATTTCTTCAAGATGCCTTTAAAAACATAGTTATCAGGCCGAGATGCAGTATTCCAGTACGCACTGCTGTTGCAAACCCAACATCACTTCTCTTACTCTCCTTCTCTGTGTATGTTTGATGATCACATCAGTGATGTCATTTCCCCCAGCATCATTCTGAGTTAAAATTCAGCTGTGTATCCACTACCATCTTTCGGTCTGCTTTGGTCTGTGCTTCTAGGATGCAGGTGCCACCTTTATGCAATTTCATTTACTTTCAATGGGCCTAATTTACGAAATGTTTCATCATCTTTTTGGTATTGCCTGGTCACAGGATAATTTCCCAGTCTGCCCATCTTTAAGTCTCTGTGAATCTTTAGATTCAGCTCTAAAGTTGCTGATAGAAAATGAAAGGTTTTGGACCAATTTCTGTGAAATCCACTAGAAGACCTATTGCTTGATATATTCTACTCACTAAAAAGAACAATTTGCTAGCTGTCATTTAAGTGATTCTTTAATCGATTAAAAATGTGATTTGTTGTTGTACAGGCAATAGTTCATTTTATTTTGAATATTATGTGGTGGCAGAAGTATAAAACATCTAGTGTGTAGTCAAGCTATGCCGTCTCTTTAATCAGTCAGTTTAATGCCATATGCAAAATATCAGTTTTGTTAGATAAGAGCTATTTTCATATGAACATGTCATTAATGATCATTAATTGTAGTCCTAGCCTTTAACCTCATTATTGATTTATGAACATGTCTGTTTTTGATACAAATGGCTGGTTGGCTTTCAGCCTATCTTTGCATTGTCTTGTTTGTCCTCGGCAAATATTGGCAGATAACTAACATTTTTCCAGTCATCTGTAATTTCCCCAGCGTTGTGAGATTAAAAGGAAACATCAGGGAACCAGAGACCGCATCAGCTTCACTTTAAGATGCCCGAGTCAATGTTATCCAGGCCTGCTGATTTCAAAAAGAGTTGTTTCATGTTCTCTGAACCACTAAGGGCTCAGAAAGTAGTTTGTCATCCTCGTGTGATCTTAGTGTATCATCCTGCTGTATCCTGTATCATCCTCCCAAATACAGACTAGAAACATGCTACCTTTATCGTTACTAGCATTTAATTTGTTCCTGACACACTTGAAACCCCCTCTCTTTCTTCCTATCTTTGGTCTTTTCAGCTCTGGGTAGCATCTGATGTCTTCAGCTTCCCTTACCAACCACCTAATTAGAGAGAAATCACAAAACGTATTTCTAACCTTCTCATTTGTTATATTCTCTTATTTTTAAATTGTTTCCACTCATTGCCTTTCCTTGCCAATTGCACTTTTACTTGCTGGGTTGTTTTTTTTTTCTTTTCTGATGATCTGACACATTCTTCATAAATAAAGTCCAATTGTTATTCCTGATGACTCTTGATTGTCTTTCTTTTAGGACATTTTAATGCATTTTTGGTTACAAGTCACACATTTATAGGTAAACCTCACTGCTTCCATTTCTGCTATGGGTAATGCTGAACAAATTTGAAACTTCAGCAGGAGAGTCCTGGCATACAGATGGTAGCTGTGAACATCAAAATAATAATAACAATTAAAAAAAAAATCACTGCAATTAATCTACTGGGGATTTTGTTAAAGCATCTACCTGAGGACATCAGAGCAGCACACAGGGCACCAGGTTGATTGTCGGGAGCACAAAGGCATCAGCTGGCCACTGCCTGGCTGTGTGGCCACTGTCAACTTTTTCCTCTTTGTCCTTTGCATATGAACAGATAACACTAAATAAATTGTACAGCAAATATCTGTGCTCAAGAAAAGTTCAGTGGAGGTGCAAATGCAATCACAAATCTGCCATTCCTGACTGTTTGAAGACTTCCTTTGCAATGAAATAGTTTTCTTCTGCATATTTCCTCTTGTTTGTTTGCTTTTGGTAATATGCTGTTTCCCAGGGATCAGGGTTTTTTTTACTGAGGGAAGAAAGTAGCTTTCTTTTCATACATTGCTGTTTGTTTGCTTGCTTTTTTAATGAGCTGCTCCCATGGATTTCTCCTTTTTTGTGGCGAGCGAAGAATCCCACAGTATATTGCATCAGTCTCCGCACTCTGCACCAGCAGCACAGCTTGAGCCACGTCCCGGGCGCCGCGGCAGAGAGCAGAGATGGAGCTAATATTAACCACTCGCAGGAAGCGTCTATCAGCCACAGCCAGCCAGGTGCTGAGCAGCGCCATGCTGCTGAGCCTGATGTGGTAGGCACAGGTGAGTTTACAGAGAGATCTTGTCTTTCCCTTTTTGCCCCTTGCTTTTATGTCTCCGAACTACTGTCAGTGTGTTTTTACTGGCGGGGGCCCTGCTATGCAGAGCATGAATATATGTAGCCACACATTCATGCTCCAGCACCATAGCAGGCTCACAGAGTTTTCTTGAGAATAATCCATGAAGGATAAATACTGATTTTTATGACTAAATGCAACTTAAATGAATACAGCTAGAATTCCACACAACAAAAGAAAAAGGAAAATCCCTAGACCCTAGACTTCCTTGCAGTGAAATTTCAAAGGCCAGCAGACAACAAGGCTCTATTTGCATTTCCCAAAAACACTAGAATAATTCAGGAAGTCTGAAAAACATCTCTATATCTCTCCCTTTTGTGTTATGACAAGGTCAAGGTAAATATTTGTATTGCTCAGTTTTTATGCTGCATCACCATTATGACTGTTG
This sequence comes from Limosa lapponica baueri, assembly GCA_002844005.1. Taxonomy (NCBI): domain Eukaryota; kingdom Metazoa; phylum Chordata; class Aves; order Charadriiformes; family Scolopacidae; genus Limosa; species Limosa lapponica. Next base: position 21,213 of record KZ506510.1, read on the forward strand.
TTGAGCATGTTGTGACCTACCAGCTGTGAAGGCAATGCAGGAGACACAGGGACTAGTGAAGGGAAAAATAATTTACCCCCTGGAAGCTACTGAAATCTGTGAAGGATTCCTTTACAGATGATGGGATTACTCCTGGCAGAGCACATTCTTCTCCGTAAAGCAATCACTGGCAGTTCTTTTGAGGGCTGAGTGACACCAGCTGTGCTCTTCTACTCTGGAACACTTTTTAGGAAACTATTAGAAAATGTGATTTCTATAGTCATTCAAATTAATTACAGATTGAACATTTGTATAGGAAACTTAAACTCATGGCTGTATTTCCTGACTGTCCTCAGCATTTTTTTCAAATGGGTCTTGTTCAGAAGATGCTGGAAAACAAGTTTTTATTGGAAATTCTATTGAAAAGTTGCAAACAAGATGTCATCAACTCAAACTCTTGTGTCTGTATCTACATTTTTTTGCTGAGGCCTCATATTAATTCCACATTTATTATCTTGTTGTGATAATTTCAGCCGGCAGGATGCAAGATACAAATGGCACCAGCAAAAGTCAGCATGATCAATTGGTTGACCCCAATCTCTGAGCAATGCACTTGCCTGTTTCCACTCTTCCTTAGTGAATATTGGGTGATGCATTCGCGCTGTCAGGTAACATCACCCAAAATTTAGTTTCAAGTCTACTCCCTTGATCATTCACTTTGACAAATTATTAATTGTAACTTGTGCTTTCTTTTGGAATGAACTATCTCTTCACCCAACATAAAACCTCTCATGGGGAAATAGTTCAGCTTAAGGACCCTTCCCAATAAACAGGACGAGTAAGACTGCAGTGCACATGGCTCCAACCATCACACTGCATCCTCCACCACAATCAGTCCTCCAAGGCATGTCTTGTGTTCTGATGGTCCGTGCCACCAAAACACCCCTGATCACAGAGTGGTCCACAAACTGTTTCAGGAAATTGAAACAAGAATAATGCAGAGAAATAGATAATGATATCTTAGAGGCACAGGGCATCTGATTCCCAGAGAAGACCAGTGCCAAGTGCTATGCAATGTGACAACTAGAAAGTGCTAGCACCAAATGATGTAGATACAAGCTTCCTGCACCATTTGACTGTGGGCCCATATCTGCTCTCTAAATGGCTATAGTAGATACATCTAACAATATAAATGCAGCCTGAAGTGTCTTTGCCTTGGCTATGCAGCTTATAAACTCTTCCCACTTGAATCCTCTGTGTCCAGTCCTCTAGGTTTCAGAAGGAGATTTGACCTTTCTGTTCCTCTTAAAATATTCAGAGTAAACATTAAGTCAAAATATCCAAACAACATGTCTCAGTCCATGTTTAACATACAAATAACCCACTTGATTTTTTACTAAGCATCCCCTTCAGTACTATAGAATATACCAGTATCCATAAATGGTGAAAGAACGCTGGAATCCCCAGCAACCCTCCAAAAATAAAGAAATGACTGTTATTATCACAATGTGCAATGGGAATGCTATTTGGGATACATCATACTCTTTACACACTGCAAGAAGCATCCTCTGGTGCTTGAATCCCATCATTTCCCTTGGAAAAAGGTCATGGAAATCAAACCCACAAACCTTATGTTTAAATAACATTGCAGGCCTGGCTGCAACCCATGACAGTAATGAAAATGCTTAATTAAGGTTTCCAGTTTACCCCTAATTCACTCCACATTGCTTAACTATTACAGCATATGTCTCATGTTCTACTTGCAGTGAGATCTCTCAGGGACTGAAGAGTCCCTCTAAACCGTAGCAGTCCGAGTGAATTGGAACGGATTTTATCCTAGTTCCTGTACTTATTATTTCTGTGGGTTTCTGGGTGATCTTTAATGTTATTTAAATACTGCAATCTTGGTAGTAGAATCTGCTTTTTAGAATAACATTAAAATAATCAAGGGCAGCCTAGATATGGAAATGTTATTAGCAAAATTATTGAAGACTACTGCTTCATTTTTTAATCCTTCTGTCGCTACAACATTTAAACATAGAGCACTAAACAAAGTTCTTAGGAGACCAGGCTTTCTCACAAGGTTTCTAGGTGACTTTGGACAATCACCTAGGTCCAGATTTAGCCCAACAAGCTTGATTGTAGGCTTCCTATATTATCAAAGGATAAGAAAGACAGAGAAGAAAAAAAAGAAGGAATAGAAACTTTCAGAGAGAAGTTCATCCCACATTAATGAGAATTGTCCAGGTGACTGACTTTCTTCTTTGAAAACTGAGGGACCCTTGGCCAGCTGTTTTTCTGCTTGGAAAGCTTCAGTCAAGGAATTAAAATAAGAGACATTTGGACATAGGTCTCCAGGCAGCAGATCCTTAACTGGTACAATGGGGAGCATTGAAAAAAGATTCACTGGAGAGCAAGGGATGCTGCATCCACAGTAGATCAGCTGGGCAAGTGCCGAAACACAAATCCTGTCTGTAGGCATCCAGTCAGATATTCATATGGTCCTTAAACACACATAGAGGGCAGGGTCTTCACCGGTCTATGTGGATTGGTTTCATAGAACGTTAGCTCATACCAGTAATAAGGTCTGGAAAACTTTTTCCAGAATCCAGTATATGGGGTTCTATGGCAGGTCCTGTAAGAACAACATGTGAAACTTTGTCAAAAAAAGTGGTTAAAGAGTGGCTTTAGTTTTTTGGGGTGTTTTTGGTATTAAAACAAGTTGGCTCACACAACCAGCCACCCCATACCGAAATATGGCCTGCCTTGAACTCCCATTGCAGGTTCGCCATGGCTTGTAGTGCTGTTCTGCAGGGAGTCCTGGGATGTAGTGCAAAGGTGCAGCAGTCATGCAGAGTGACTCCAAGAGTTACCTGTCTGACTCTGCGTGCTGCTCTGATGAATGGTATATCTCAGAGAAGCATAGCAGATCAGTTGAAGACAAGCTGAAGCTTCACTGTTGCCATCCTTGTTAGTGCCTGGTTCATCTGGCCCGCTCCAAGATTGCAATTTATCAACTCAGGTCCTGCTACTCATTGTAAATTACTATTTACCTCACTCACACTTCTTTAATAATGACCCAAGTTTACAGCAAATTTAATACAGTCTAAATGTGAAACATGTTTGACTTTATAAAGCTGCTTCAGTGCTTTGTTGACTTTTATTGACAATTGTATTTATTTTTACAGGGGTAGTGTTTTTCTTTTCCCATGTCTTACCACATGATTAAGATGGAGGCAGAAGATTAACCCTTCTACATCCAGACCAGTTTTAACTCAAAGCCCATCCAGCCAAGCTGCAGAGCCATACACAGACTCTGCTCAGGGAAACTATGCTAAACCTGTGAGGTTTCCCAAAACCAGGGCCATCTTTGTATGGGGAGAACACATTTTGCTAGGAGAAGGTTATGCCCTTAGTGAACACAACGCAGTAAACTATGATTATAACCAAGTTTGTCATATCTTGGCTCTGGCAACTTTCCCAGTGAGTGGCTTTGCCTAGCACAGTACTACTAGTCCAGAAAGTAAATTCAGTTTTGAAGGAGTCTGTAAGCTGTGTCTACAGCAAGTGACAACCACATAGCATATAGTTACCCAGATATGCTGCAAGCTGATTAGGCTGAGTATCAACAGCCCAGAGCTTTAACGTGGATTTATTTCCTCAGGCAGATAAACTAGCCCACCCCCAGGCCATCGACAGGATGCTTCTAACATCCAAAGGGGAGTGCCTATTGGCAGGGGCCAAAACTGGACCAGCTTTTGTGCCAGCAATTAAACTCTAGGCATGACCACAGCATGGTTAAGCCCATTCACCTATTTCAACACCACAACTGTAACCGTACAAACAAGTCTGAATCCAGCTTGATGTTCCTAATCCTGATGAATGCCTGCAAGTTAGCACAGGCACTGAAAAACCCAGAGGGTCACATTTTATTAAGTCCTCATGTTATTTCATGGGGCCGTGTTATTTCATGGCAGTTGAGGCTCACTTTTTTACAAGACATAAGACAAAAAGAAGTTGGTTTGCCAGGAATGGATGTGTTCATTACCACTCCATATATGTATCACAGATGTCTCACAAGACAAAAAGCTAAGACTGTTCTGCAGCAGCACAGATAATTTATGTTCCCTTTCCACAGCTAACTGTCCTTCCACGATTACAAAATATTTCCTTCTCTTTCTTCCTTAAAAAAAAATTTAAAAAGCACTGGTTGGGATGCTTGGTGGGATGATGGAATGTCTGTTACGCTGAAATAGGGGACTGTGTTGGCTAAACATTGATGTGTGGAGTGTAACTTTTATGTAAGTTGTCATCTTTAAACATTTAACAGCTGCTCCTCACACAAGATGCCCTCTTTCCCTGCAGAGTGAGCACACAACAAAGCCTGTGGTGCTGAAATAATTTTGCGTTCTGGGATTTAGAACGTCTCTTCTCTTAGGGCAGGATATAATAAAAAATTAACCCATGGATCATTAGGAAGTGTTTAGCGAGGGTGGGAATTCAGGCAGTGTTTTTGTACTCAACTGAGTCCCTGTTACATAGTGGCTAACAGATGCTTTCATCATGAGATGAAATGCAGATTTGAGGTTCAAAAGTAGAACCTGTGTTGCCAGTTGCGTTTCTGAGACAGAACTATGAGGGTTTATTGGGACTAAAGCAGATCATGTCTTCCAAAATAAAGGACACTAGAATATAGCAAAAGTACAAGCCCAGTCACGGGATGAGAAGTCCATCATAGACTGAAACCAAGAAACGGTCTAATCAGCCTTGTATTTTAGCAGTTTTTCTCACGATGAGACCAGTTAAGGGCGAAATTTTTGTGTGCTCCTTTTATTTTTGGTTCTGTGTCATTGTTTATGGGGGATAGGATGGAGAGGTTTTATTGTTCTTAGGTTGAATTTATTTCAGCAAGTTACTCATCTGTGACTAATTATATTTGTTATAACGCCATGGACATGCTGTTCTAGAAGAGCTTTTCTCTATTTTTTTTTTCTTCTTTACTGTATGCTGAATATGAATTTCCACTATAAAATCCTAGCTAGGATCTCACGACTTTTATTTCTTAATATTTATTAATCACAATAGTTTCCTCAGGAACCAGGGATAAAATTACTCTCAGCTAAATATCATATATACCCAGAAAATAAAAAAATAGAAGACTCCAATCTGTATGCTCCAAGTGCTACTTTTTAATAACACAGTATCTCAGGCACAGCATGGAGGATGAGCATGTTGCAGTAAACAGATTCTTTCTCTGATAGTTCTTCACCAGTAATCCCAGTTCCACCACTGATTCAAAAAACACAGGAAAAGGCCAATGTTAATACTGCTCCACAGTCAGAATTTTGGGGCTGTTTTTATTTGCCTTCCATATCTTTACACAAACATATTTCCCTTTTCAACCAAACCATGGGGGTTAGAACTACACTTTTACTTAAAAAGAACAGCCAAATCCTCACAAAATCACATGACCTCAGAAGCTGGCTTTTGAGGAACAGGAAAAATCATGGGTCTTCCAATGATATCATTCTCCTTCCAGTTTTATTCTTATTAATTGCAAGTTAATCTAATTCTGTACTTCTTGCTAAATACTAAAGGTAGGATGGAGAGCAAGAAAGACAGAGTTCATCAGTTTGACCACAAAAATGTTAAGATGTCCGAGCTAAGCTAATCGTAGGCACATTCCAGAGTCAATGGAAGAAGACAGGGATACGGGATTGACCCAAATTATATTAAACACCTATCTTATTATGAGAACAATTTCCCTCTGGGATTGACCAAAGAGGGAGTCTAGTTCACTATTTGGAATACATGCATAATAGATGCATAGTCTAATTATTTTAGATTACCTTAATTCTACCCTATACACCTTCATCAGAGCCCCAGGAAGTCATGGCGTGCCTTGCAGTATGAAAGTGTTCTGGGAAAATACCAAACTTTGCAAAAGGCCAGAGCAGAAACCGTACATCAAAGAGTGCTTCAAAATAGCATTGTTGTGGGACATAAACAACGTGTGTTCTCTGTGCAAGGATGAATTCTGACATCCCATTGATGTCCTGAACTTTGGACGTTGCAGCCCTCTGGGATCTGATAATGGACATAAAACATTTCACTTATGAAATAAGTGCTTATAACACACATGGTCATCTTAAAAAAGCCAAAATCCTACAGAGCAGTACTGGATGGAAACATCTCTAAAATTGAGTATTGATTTTCTACCCTGTGCAAGTAATTCCCACTTGCAATACATATACATACCAATGGCTTTGGAAAATAAAAACACACTCAAAATCTGCTGAGGATCTTCAGATCCATCTTCACCACAAGTTCCCCCATGTCTGCTGCTGAGGTATAAATAGAACATATGCTTTCTTTTGTCACACCAAGCCAAGCCTCAACAATGCGGTACTTCTGTTGTTACTATTACTATGGGACAGACAGGGTCTAGCTCGAAACACCACAATGAAAAAGCACAACCCTAACTGCCTTGAAATTGGATCCAGAGGGAGCAGTTTCCTGTCTAAACCTGCTGTGCTAATTATAGTCCTGCAAAACGAACATGAACTTTGACCCGTGTTAGCAGACATAGCTTGGCCTGGCTCCAGTAACAACCTCCAGGCGGGTGGGTCCCAGCGCTCATGAACCACCACAAAAGCAGATCCTCCACCTGTACATTGAAAAAGGTGAAAAAATGCTGGCTGAACAAAGAGATTCTAAACAAAAATCTCTAACGCAAACAGGGTGGGTAGAAATGCACAGAGAGTAAAGATGGCAGACGGACCTTGTGAAAGCATATTTGTCTAAGCACAGCCTGGAACATAAAGATTGTTCTATAATTAAGATATGAAACTGAAGGGAATCCAAGTTCAAACTCTGGCTCCTGTAGACACTTGTTTCATATTTTTCATCAAGACACTGATTCGATTTGCAGAGCTAATAAAGACCTTTGAAAAACTGGGTTCCAGGTCCCCTCCTCTCTGCAAGATGGAGAACTTGTAATTCCTCTTTATACATTTTGGTTTTTTTTGCATGAGCCCGTCCCCTCACAGTCTTGTAACCATATGAAAGATAGTTAGAATATGTAGACATAGCCATACACTTTGCATTCACTACTTGTAAACAGAGAGTGCCGTAAAACTCTAGGCTCTGAAATAAAGAAAAAGTATGAATAATAATTAGACAAGTCATTTAAATGTGTAAAAAGTTTAATTTCCTAGGGATATTTCAGCATAAGCAAAATGAGCTGAACCTTCTTGGATCCTTGGTAATTATCAAGCATCCTGAAACAGTAATTTGGGTGATGTTTTAGATCCTATACCTGAGATTCTGGATTTAAAATATAAGTGGGAATTATGTAGTTTAAAAATTTTGAACATAGAAATAATATCCCAGAGGGCATGAATGTATGAAAAGAGTGTACATTTGGTGGCATACATTAGAAATATGTCCGTCATTTAGGTCAGCACTGAAATGTAAATTCACTGTAAGTATCCCATAAATGAGCAGACAGACAGGCTAATAAATATATGAAAAACTGAGTGGGGGGTTAACTCATTTTCTGATAGTTCTTCTAATGTACTTATAGTTAACATCACCTCCTGTCACGACAGCCCTGGCTCTGAGATGAAATGTGCTGTTGTGATTGGCGATAACCCTGTATTGCTGTAGTGACAAAGGCAGCCAGTTTGCCTATGTACTCCTCTGAGTAGCTAAACACTTGAAATGAAATGCAGCTTAGCAGGAGTTCACTACTATGGCATACTGAAACACTGGCCCATCTCATTAAAAGAAGGTATATGCCTTGGGCCTTTGTCTTGTGATGCTGTCTGATGATTTTTTCCATACTTTTGCTGGTAAAATGTGGCAATCTGACCTGCTCTGCATCCCTCCCCGCTTGCAAGGTTATTCCAGGTAATTTAAATTTCATAAAACTTTGAGATGAGGTACACCTAAGATACTCAGATCAAATGTCTCCATTTTTTCAACCTAAAATTCCAGGAGCTAAGGCTGACTATGTCAGAGGTCAGATTATGATGTCTGAATTTAGTAAGATAAATTCCCCCATTGGTATTGTCTCTCATAGAGATTTCTCATTGTGCTTGAAACACAGACAACCCTTTCAGAAATCAGTGGTACCACTGTAAGGTGGTAAGACACGTAAACCAAGAAAATTGGGAAAATAAGGAAAACCATCCTCAGCAAGTTCCCCCAGAAAAAAATAAGTGCAGCAGGGAAATCATCACTGGAATTGCTCACAAGGATCTTGGGGAATGGAAGGACTTTAACAAAGGAGCATTTGTAAACAGGACAATTTGTCCACTGCAGCCACTCACAAATCCCATTTAATTTTCCTTCTAAGCCCGGCAGTCTCTTGCACAAGGCACTATAACCAAGGTTGCATGGTTAGACATTGAGTGTTAAGGACAGTAGGCTTTTCATTAAGGATGGTTTTCAAAAGCATCCCATTTCCAATGTGATGTTCAGCCTCCTACATACATCTAAAATGCCTACAACTCATATAGGATCATGCATTACTAATTATTTGATTTCAGCCAGAAGTAACAAATGGAATACACTAAACTAAAGTGAGAGTCTGCCCTAAAAGTCTTCAACCTTTAGTAGGGAGGGGTGAGCATTTTGTCTTCAGCCTCAAAAAGGTAATTGTTATTCAATTCCAAAACTCTAAGCACCAACAGTCTGAGCACTATTTATCAATGTATTAAATACATCTGACAGTGGCACAAGATTTTGAAAAATATTGCAGCCGGGACAGGATTATTGATGTCTCGTCTGTTACTACAGGTAACTGGGAACAGTAATCAACACTAGTGATGTGATGACAAGGCGAAATGTCCAGAAGTGGATGTCTTTTTCAGTAAAAGTTTCTCTGAACTTGGCTGTGTAAAAAATTGGAGTAAAGGGAACGTTCAGCTTCCAGGTTTCCAGGTTATGTTAGTCACACTGGCATTAATAACACTTAGAAACAAAATGCCTTCTTGCAAAAATACAGATTTAACTTTGGTAAAAATGATAATTTTTTCATTGATGCAGGCACTGAACATAATCGAGAATAAATCTGTGTTTCTCATGTGAGAAGCCCACAAAGCACAGGTAGTCTCCAGTACCTGCATTTTCTGGGTTAGGGAACAAAAGGATCATACGGCCATAGGCACAGTGGAATTTCCATCACAGCAGACCAGAAACCCATGTTTTCTCATCTCAACAAAAAAGAAAAAATGAACACATGCCTTGGAATTATGAAACTGTGGTTGAATTTCCAAGAAAGCTTAGCAGCTGTGATTGAGCCAAATGCCTCAAGCCAGGAATCCTGGTGTACGCACATTAGAGGAGGAGAGAGTGTTTGGGATGCTTGTGGCAAGGAATGTCTTCAGGCTCAGGGAGGTCAGTGGGGCTGCTCAGAGAGCGGGACAGGCTACTGGGCTGGGGCAAACAATGTGTAAGAGGGTTTCCTGCCAAAGGAATTACAGCAAAAAACAGTCGGAGATTAGCATTTCACTAAACCAAACAAGACCTCCTTGACATTTCATGCATTCAGAACTGACTGATGTTGATGAGCTTTAGACTAGTCAGGCAATCAGGAATCCCAAGAAAGAGTATTCTGAAGAAAAGGCCCCAAACCTGAAAAGGTTGTGACATGAAAACTGATCTTCTAGAGAAAGGTTGAGTTGGAAATGGATCTTTCAGCTGCATTTTCTTTAATCTCTTGTCCTTTTCTTTGCTCCTCTGTCTCAGACAGACACTCAGACACAGCCGTGAACATGGCTCAAAGGAAAAATAATTCTTCATATGAAAGACAAAAATACTAAGAAGAGAAAACCAAACCCTAATAAATCTGTCACTTCACATTTTATTCAAAATTCATTCAAAACTCTGTCTTCAGGACGGGTGAAGAAAGAGGATAGAGGAGATATGTAACATTTTGACTGACATGTGGACAGCCCTTACAGCAGATGGGACTGTTAGGATTTCTCTATGATGGTTCACCCTGGGAGGGAACCAGTCTGAATTGGGAAGTCCCCTGCGCACACCAGCATCTTAGGATCTCGGTGTGGGACTCCTCTGGCTACATTGGGTTGTCTCACAGGCACCCTTTAATGGATGGTGATCAGTCAGTAGACTTTTAGGCCATGAAACATCTGATCCATGGGGTGCATCAGCCCTGGGAGAAACCCTTAGACCATGCCCTGGGCTGCTCTGCCTCACCTGCAGGGGAATGTGTCCTCTGCCAATACCTGCAGGTAGTCATTCCTTTCAAAAGGCTCCAGGAAAACCTACTCCCAGTTTTTTGTAATTTATGGGGGGAAAAGAGAGATGTTATTAGAAAATCTCAGAAAAAGAAACCATTTTCTGGAGTTATTCACTTCTTTCCATTTTCTACAGGGCTACACCTGTTTTAGTGAATTAAATAAAGCTGGGACTAGTCTCTGGCCCTGAGTGTGTGCATGGGGTCTCCATGCCTGGTTCCTGGCAGCGGGGCTGCTGGGCGGCCTGTGTGTGGAGCGGCCGGGGCTGCCCCGTGCCGGACACAGCCGGTCCCAGCCGGCTCCAAGGGCCCCACCGCAGGACACAGCTGAGCCCCTCAGCCAAGCTGGGGGCGCCGGGAACGGGGACAAGAGGTTTGGGAAAGGGCAGAAGGCGGCCCAGGCAGAGGAGGAGGAAGGCAAGGAGGGAGCAGCAGCAGAGGGAGCCCGAGGGCGCAGGAGGAGGAGGGCAGGAGGTGCTGCAGGCCCGGAGCAGGGATCCCCTGCAGCCCTGGAGAGACCCCACTGGGGCAGAGATCAGCAACTTCTCTAATGTCATCCCTAGATCTGAGCTTAGAAAAAAAGTATTTGGCCAGTGAATTTTTTTATTTTCACACCATTGATGGAAAGAAAAGTGTCAAGTTCCTACCTGTCACACAACCCTTAAACTTTGTAGACTTTAGGGTTTGCAAGCGAAGGAAAGCATCTTTACTTCTCTTCCTACACATCCTCCTCTCCTGGGTGTTTCCTAGGGGAGTGGGACCAGGTCCTGCTAGTCCTTCATCTGTGACAGTACAAAGCGGTGCTCGGGGTGCTGGATCTCCCCTTGTCCCACCTCACTCCATGCCAGTAAGAGACCTCTTGCTCTGATGCATCTTTTGTGTAAAACAGGCAATTGCTCTTGTGTTTCCTGGACCTTGATTATCACCATCACTTCACATCATCCTCCCTTTCAGAATTATTAGTTCTGAGAAACCATAAACAATATCAGCAAACACAGGAAGAGGCAACAGAAAATTTTTTGTGAGGATAAAACTTTTCAAAACACTCTGTAGATGAAGATTGGAAAGGATTGAAGTCATCCAGACATTTAGAGTAGTAGTGAAACACCTGGCCCCAGATCATCTCTGATTTCTTGCAGGATAATGAAAAATGAGAACCCTTGAACAACTTGCAAAACAAATGATTCAGGGACTCCTGTTTTCTGCAAAGGCTTCTTTTTATCAGTCAGTTAAGGAAAAAGTGAAACTTGCATTTTGTATTGTGTTTTCTGCTCTTTGGAAACAAAGAGAGAAAATATCTTCTATTTCAAATTATTGGTCAACAGACTGAAAATTTCTGCCTCGACCTTCACAGTGCAAGTGTGACCGGAGCCTCTACAACAAAATCTCCTCAAATAGCCAAGGGTTTATGCAAGAAGGAATACATTGACATATCCTTCCTCTTTTTTCTCCTTTCTGCCTTTTGTGCAGCAGTTGATTCTATCAACACCTTATTTTTCTTCATTGAGAAACAACCTTTAATCCCAAAGGACCCCTGAATGGTAGCCTGAGGCTTTTCAGAGCTTCAAATGTTTGGATTCATTAAGCAGAGAAAAAAAATGAAAGAAAAAGTCAGCTCTCCATCTGAAGACTGTGTCTGACTCACCAGCTACTGGATGACAATCTGGAAAGTTTTAAACCCTCTTGACAGTTTTGGCCATTAATAACTGAGATGATACATGCTTTTCGGAGACTGCCAGCAACCTCATCTGTCACAGCCTTTGGTGAGGACTCTGTAGATGATTTTTATGTCACTTAATGCTTCTGTGCAGAGGACCTTTCAGTTAATCAAGTTGTTCACAAGAAGGCCACAAGTGTGGTGTGTGTGTGGAGGGATACCTGGCTCCAAAGCCCTTGTCAGCTTATCCCAGCACTGGTGCAGAGACTCCCAGGCTCTTCACTGGGGTCATGCTGTGGGTCCATGGATCCTTACATGTCCTGCAATTTCTGTAGCCATAAGCAAGCAGAATGGTGCTGTCTAGAAGAATGCCATTCAAGGTCAGGCTGGACAGGGCTCTGAGCACCCCGATCTAGTTGAAGATGCCCCTGCTGATTGCAGGAGGGTCGGACTAGATGACCTTTAAAGGCCCCTTCCAACCCAAAATTGATTCTATGACTGAGAAACCTGCTATTGCTAAGTGCTTTTAAAAGTTTCCCTTTAACTACCAATGGTAGTCTGTTTTGTGATTTAAGGTAAGAGGTCTTGTTGCAGCTCTCAGTGGCTGCAAGTTATTTCTGTACTCATCATATTTGCTGTCTGTCTGCAGACATTTCCCAAAAGCTGTAATAAAAAATGACATCCCTCACATGCCACTAAGCCCACATGTTCAGATATACAGCCAAAGAAATAGTGCCCCGTAAAGTCTGAAGCCGCTGGGGCAAAACAAATATATGAGTAAGTTTGATGCTCTTGCATTGCGAAAGGTGCACAATGATGCACAAGAGAAAGCCTGCAAGAAAGTGTTACTGAGCATTGAAAAGTGGTGTAAAGACTTCATCAGTCATGGGAAACAATTTACACTGTATCTTAGTAGGGTGAGAAGATATTATGTGTATGTGTGTATATATAAAATGCCCTTTTTCCTAACTGAGACTAGCACATGGTTCATGCCCAGAATTTGCTGAAAATGCTCTGCCTTGGCTATTGTTTAAAACATACTACCAGGTGGCAGGAAACATGCACTCCAGTCATGCATTGCCCTTGAAGGGAGACTTGGCAAATAGCTAATTGTTTATGAATCATAGAATAACAGGATGGAAGGAACCTCAAGGATCATCTAGTCCAACCCTTCTTGGCAAAAGCACGGTCTAGACGAGGTGGCCCAGCACCCTGTCCAGCTGAATCTTTAAAGAGACCGATGCTTGGGAATCCACCACTGCCCTGTGGAGACTATTCCAATGGCTGGTTGTTCTCATTGTGAAAAATTTTGTTCTTATGTCCATTCAGAATCTCATCAGGAGTAACTTTTAACCATTAGCCCTCATCTTTTCCATGTGACTCCTTGCAAAAAGGGAGTCTCCAACTTCTTTGTAGCCACCCCTTAAATACTGGAGCATGGTGATAAGGTCTCTCCTAAGCCTTCTTTTCTCAAGGCTGAACAATCCCATTTGTTTTGCCTGTACCTGTTCACTCCTCCCATCAGTGAAGACTTTGACTTGAAGCCAGAGAGATCTTTGCTGTGGCTTTCAGTGGGAGGAGACCTCAGCTCTGTTTGACCCACTATTTTCTTTCAAAGTACACAAAACAGAACTTCAGGCTGCTTCCAGGGCCAGACGCTTTCTTGGCCAGTTGCAAGAAGCCTTCCTGATCTGGCTGCAGTAAAAGCGGTCAGAATTTCACTTGGATGACTTGTTCTAAAACAACGTCTCCAAAGCCAAAAAAGGCTTTTCTTTGATAGCAGCTGTGATGCAGGTTTTTTTTTATCTCAGCACACTTTTGTTCACAGACCTATTTACTGTGGTGGCTGAGTGAAAACATTGAGTGGGAATTAACAATGTCTAAGGCACCACCACAGCGCAGTTTTAATTTATTTATTTTTTCCTCTATACTATTACCATTAGATTTTATCTACTACCCTTAAATGTTGCTCTCTGGGGCTATGAATCAGCCCCTTCTGAGGAGCTCCATTCTTTTAATTAGCACAAAACTGACTCCCCAAACACCTTTTAACAATATAAACACTATATTAATTTTGAGGCATTTTTATTTTTTTCTCTCTATTTTTTTCTATTAAAAGTCATCATAAACTGTGAAGTAAATTTCATGAAAAATGAAAGTGGAATAGCTCCAAGTTCACCGCGGCAGCAGGACAACAACAGGTAACAGTACAACTGCAAAGCACAGTGGGTAAAAAATCTCTGTTGGGGCTTTCTGCACTTAAGGACAGCACCACAGCATAGAAGCCAAAATGAGCAGGGACTGGATTCCTTGCTGAGTGCCAGTCACCTGGAGAGAAGAGGGGTGCCTTGCTGGGGCTTTACAATGCACCCCAGCTGTTGGCTTTCCATCAGATGCTCAGACTGAACACAGGGAGAAGAGTTATGTGAAATGAATATGGACAGTGTGAAGAAATAGGGTAAAGTGGAGATAAATAATTAGGGGTTAAAGAGAAGAGAAGAAACAGCTGCAGAGGGGAGGCTGAAGTGGGGGCAGGAAGAAGACTGTTTGCTGGAAAGTTAAGCCTCAGCAGGCCAAGGAACAACTCTTCCAGGACAGCATTTCCTGTTGACTCAGGGGATGTGATGAAACCAATATCAGTTGGGGAATGTGGATTACTTGAAACATTTCTATACCGGCAAAAGCACCATTATTATCATAGAATCCTAGAATCCTAGAATCAAGTCCTAGAATGGTTTGGGTTGGGAAGGACCTTAAAGATCATCTAGTTCCAAACCCCCTGCTGTGGGCAGAGACGCTTTCCACTAGACCATAGAATCATAGAATGGTTTGGGTTGGAAGGGATCTTTAAAGGTCATCTAGTTCAACCTCCCTGCAGTGAGCAGGGACATCTTCCACTAGATCAGGTTGCTCAGAGACCTGTCAACCTGTCCTTGAATGTTTCCAGAGATGGAGCATTTACCACCTCTCTGGGCATCCTGTTCCAGTGTCTCCCCACCCTCATAGTGAAAAATTTCTTCCTAATATCTAATCTAAATCTACCCTCTTCCTGTTTGAAGCCATTACCCCTCATCCTATCACATGCCCTTGTAATAAGTCCCTCTCCAACTTTCATGTAAGCCCCCTTCAGGTACTGGAATGCCATTACAAGGTCCTCCTGGAGCCTTCTCTTCTCCAGGTTGAACCACCCCAACTCTCAGCGTGTTTTCATAGCAGAGGTGCTCCAGCCCTCTAATCATCTTCGTGGCCCTCCTCTGGACCCACTCCAAAAGGGTCATGTCTTTCCTGTTCTGAGGGCTCCAGAGCTGGACACAGTACTCCAGGTAGGGTCTCACCAGCGTGGAGTAGAGGGGCAGTAACCAAAGGAGGTCAGCCACTGGCACCGGCCTTGGGTCACTGACAGACTTATGCAAAGGGGAACGTGGGATCCTCCACCAGATCCAGCCTGGTCAGCTGTGGGGAACTGCATGCATAGGAGAGCAATGAGAGTAATAACCGGAAGGCAAATTTCACCCAAAAAGAAAAAGTTGTAGATTAAAGTAGTAGATTAGGTTTGTCTGGGCAGATCCCATGCACCTGATCCCAGGGAACCAGGTTTAGCTTTCTATGCCTTCCACAAGGCTTTATTGATCTCCAGTCTGTCACACAATGGCCTTACTGAGAGCTAAGCATAGGGCAATAGGGCTATTTTTATCATGTCAAAATGTTCCAAAAAGGTTAAAAAAAGAGTGTAAATCTGGAACTGGATTCCAAGGTGGAGAGTTGTGGATTTTGATTTTTTTTGTTGGAAAATGGCTTCTCAGAGAAAGTGCTCCTTTTGAAGCATTCGTGGCATCTTGGCAAAGGAATAATTCATTCCCTCATAAACACAGTCACCACTCTGAGTGCAACTGGTGTAAATCAGGGTAGTTTGCAGGCTCTGCCTCTGCTGGCATTTCTGACTTCAGCTGAAAGGCAGGGCCATGGCTTTTGCTAGAAAGATCACTGCCAAATTTAAGAGCTTCAGCTCTCATTCAGGCGTTTATTACCAGGCATGAGAGGAGTGCAAAGTGCCATGCAAACGATCTGAAGAGAGCACTGTCAGAGTTTGACTTCTGTCTCTGCCTGTCAGCCCTTTGCTGCCTTTGAAAGCAGTCAGGCTTGTGGCTGTATGTTTGACTGCATAAGCTGGGTCAGAAACAATGTCAGGCTGATCATTTCACTGGCTCCATGGGAGCCTGTCTCCTGAGAGTGCTCGTCCCTGATGAGTCCCACAAGTGGGCATGCACCCCTTGTGTTCTGTTATCCAAGGGATTCAGCCTTCATCTCACAGCACAAGTCCTGACAGCCCAGGAGGCTGTAACAAAAAATGTAAATAAACAGAGTATTACAGACAGAGAAACCAGGTTGTCAGCCACAACTCTGGCAAGTCTTGAAAGTCTTACTTCATGTCCATATATTATACAGTATTTATCTACAGAGATTAAGGATAGGACAATGGATGTAACAATATGCTTAGCTCCTAAGGTACTGACTTAAGCGCCTAAATAACTTCATGAATTTGGACCAAACAGGGAGATGGCATAGTGATCTCTTCGGCATGTTTTGGGAAGGGACTGCCTCCTTTCTGGATGCTTTATCCTCTACAGAGTCCCTCCCTGGTGAGGTCCATCCTTCCCCTGCTGTAAGCGTTACTAGAAACACCCCTATTATTTCCAAACAAAGTGCTGTTAGTCACCACCCCAGGCTGATCTACACCCTATGTGATAGGATCTGACTTCTGTAACTGCCATACATCTTACCCCTGCTGTGAGTTGGGATTGTGAATAAAAAACACCCATTTGGAGTTTTTTTGCACTTTAGTCTGGTCTTGGGTGCTGAATGTAATGATGCTGGTTTTGCCTATTCCTATTCCAGTTTTGGTAGTTACAGAGTAAGGTAATAAGCATCCAGCCCTTCACATTTGACTTTTCACTCCACAGATCAACCATTAATTCAAACTTGTATTCACTGTATCTTATGATACGAGTACCGAGCAAGCTCTTCAGAGCCAGAACAAATCCCTGCCTTGCCTAGATATCCTGTTCTTAAGGTACCTAAACAAAACACTTTTAAACAAAAGACTTTCCACTGAAAACTCATCCTTTTATTATTTAAAATTGACATAGTTGAGCAATTGTGATGGTCTAAATGTAATTCTTTTTATGAGAGACTCAAAATGAAAATCATAGCCTTTCTGATGTTGGTAAGTTATTGGTTTTATTATTCTTCTATTCCCCCTAAAAAAAAAATAGTTAAAAAAACAGTTTGCCTGCATCCTGCAGGGTCACAACAATCTTAGAGTTCTTTACAAAGTCCACTTTTCCTTTTTTTTTCCTTCCTTTCCTCTGAGTTTTTGAACAGATTTGATTTTTAGCCTTTCAGCCCAGGGGATTTCCATTTGCTTTGCTATGGAAAGGCAACTCTACTTTACACACTCTCCGCACATGATGTGTCAATCTGTGGGAGCTGAGCTGAGAAGAAACAGTGAGCCTCTTTGCTCATCAGCTTGGTCTCACATTTTGCTTAAACTGCTTGACACGTGCAGACCAGATCACTGTCTTCAGTGGCACATATAAAATGCTGCTGTAAACTGCTTGTGACTCCACTGACTTCTTTTATATTGTTGCAAAACAGGGGTATGTGGCATGAGAGAGTACATGTATGGTAATAATGAATAATGGACATGAAAAAAAAAAGAAAGGTGTAGTTTTTTTGGTCTGTCTTGCTAAAAATCTCTATCTTCACCAGAGAAGCTAAGCAAAAGGCTAAATTCTCCCTTCACAAGCCATGTAGTGCTGCCAATTGCAACGGTGCTTTTCAATGTGGACATCCGTTCATTATGAAAGGGCCAAGACTCCTAAACAAGCACTGACCATTGCGCAGATGTTGGGTGGGGTTTCCAAAGCCATAATGGGAACCGGGCATCCAAATTCCCTATAGGGTGGTGGGATCCGACTTACAGAATTCCTCAGTCAGCTTTGAAAAACAGCTGTAATGTTTAAAAATATCCAGTCCTGCCTGACTTTAATACAGTGGCCTATAAGATATTATCTAGCAGCTTCGTTGACTTTGCTTTCTAGCCGTTCTGTAGAGTGATTGCACAGAAAGCAGCCAAGATAAATTACTGAGACATTACCTCTCGTAGTGTGATAGCAGAATACATAAGCAATAAGAATAGTAAGGAAAAGGAGGTCTCCTTAAAACAACAAAATAGCAGCTTTTGTAATGATTCAAAACCTGTGCTGTGAAACATGGCATTTCCACACCCAATCATACAGCCAGCCTCCTAAAGAGTGAGTAAATTTAGCAGGAATTGTGACACAAAAGTGTCTTAATTTTCTTTAACGGCATATCAGCTCTCAGCTGAAGTTCAATGAATTTTGGTCACTGCTGGAATTGAAGGGTCTTCCTTGGGCAGCTGGAAAATTAGGAGCTCACATCATCATGACCAAAGGGCCACGTGAGAGGATTCACATGTGAAATGGCAGGAACTAGTGACCTCTCAGCTTTGGGCCAGAAAAATGTAAAGGAAATAGAAAAAGTTGACAGAACTGACTATCACACTTCCTCCACCAAATTCTCTCCCCACCTGAAACTTATATAAAATCCCTGCTAGGCGGGTATCTATGTTTCAAAGACAAATGAGAACCATGTGGAGGATCTTTGCCTTTGTCATAATGTTTATTTTTTTAGCTTCATATGGGGAGGAGCACTGGTCCATAAATCTATAATTACTACTATATAAGCCACTGCTGTGTACTGTAGCTGGAGCAAGTTAGAGAGAAAATGAGCCTTTCATATAATACAGAGCATTGCCTGTGATGCTGCTATGCTGGAAGACTAGGTCAATAAATTTAGCCAAGAGAATTATGTGATGTCGGTCCCTGCAATAGCAGGAAAACAACCGTGATGTTCCAGCTGTATGTGTCAAGTACTTATGAAAACAATTAATGTTCCAGCATTGCCATTTAGTCAGTTGTTTTCTTTCCAGCTGTGGATGGTAAAATCTTTCTAATACTCTACATTTTTTTCTGTTGCCTAATATCTCCTGTGCAAAAGAATCACACAAACTGCTGTAGGTTAGAGATTCAAGCCTTAAAATACAACATAACTCACCTCCCTCTACAGAAATGTTCTGGTTGCTTGTCTTTCAAAAAGTTCAGATTAAATAACTTAATTGGCATTAACTTGGTTTGTCTGTGTGTGTGTTCACAGGGAAGTTTCAAAAAATGCTTCCTTTTTAATAAATTATAGCTATTTCCAGCAGGAGGAAGGAAAGCATGGCCCTAGTCAGCCTGCTTCTGTGCATTGTTTCACTACCAGATCACTGAAGCCTTTGGTATTTCAGCTTAAAGCACAATGACCTAAATAGTCTGAGAATGTATTTTTCTTAGTAAGAATTATATGTGGGAGCAGACTTGGCCTCTTGGTATCACTAAGGCTAAAGTCTCCCGACCTCTGTCAGTCAGGCCACACATAGGCTTTTCAAATTAAATCTCCTTATTGGATTTGACTGGGCTATTTCTAACTCTTCACATAAGAAAGAGCAGTAAAGTCAGATCAGATTTACAGCCAAAGACTGGATCACTTGTACTGCTGCAAAAGTCACTTCAGATTTCAAAGATGCTTGAGCTTAAGGACCAAGAATGGAAGATGGGTGAAATACAGGATTAGATGAACACATGGGATCATGAGACTGAGTTTGACTGCATCAAAATGCACCTTGGCAGAAGTGAGTTAAAGAGGTATGGAGAATGAAGAGGACCAGCATAAGGGAAGAAGAGGGTGCACAGAACTGGGAAAGAGTATTTCTTTTTCAGAGGAGGAAATAAACAGCGGGCTACAGAAAACAGCATGAGGGCTTCTAGGAAACTTGGAGGGAGAGAGGATGGTCTAAAAAGCAGCATCCAGTGCAACAGGCTGGGTTTGGGGCAGTCAGTCACTAATGAAATAAAGATGTTTTACAAAAATTCCCTACTTAAAAAGGCACTTTTACCAAACTGACAGTCAGGCTGAATACCTCAGAAAGGTCGGGTCATACCAACCTACCTACCAAGCCTACCAGATGGCCAAGCCTGTAATTAGGAGGCTACAAGGCTAAGTTGCTGAGTTCCTAGCTCAAAATTAAAACCTTTTCTCAAATTCCAGAGACATATCTGGGCTCAAGGTGGAGCTGAACACTGAGTGGGAAAGATTACGTATTTGGCTTCACTAATATGAGTCAATACTGAAGACTTTTAATTTTGTCCTCTGTTTACCAGCTCCATGGGCAGTAGATTTATACAGGGGTTTCTGTGTACAATAATTATTTCTCAAAGATATTTAATTTTGTATGTTATATTTTATGCTTTGTGGTATTGTGATGCAGAAGACAGTATGTTCACAGTATTATGAGAGGAACCCTGCTGAGAAGAGCATTTCCTGTTGGAGTTATTGAATTTATTGGAGGTGTTCGTTTTTTCTTATGATTTGAGTCTTTGGAAGCCAATTGTGTTTAATTGCTTTTTGGGAAGCTGGCCTGTTTGGAATGACACTACCAAAGTTTGTATACACAACAGGGAAAAAATTATTTATTTGCATTTCTTTCAGTGTATATTCCGCTACATAAAATAATAATAAAAAACATATGTTTATAGTTTACTAGGATTTAAATTATTTATTACATTCAGCATTCCAATGTTCATTGTAATAGCCTTTTTATGTCTCTTTAACAGGAGCGATGGGATATTGGGTTGATTCATCAAAACTTTTAGTCTCATGGTCCATTTTCCCTCAAAGTGATTATTTGACTCAGAGTAATAATACAGCCTGGCATATGGCTATACCGAGCCTTTCTGCACAAACAGTGGCCCATTTAAGGTCAGTATTTCATGGGGATTTGCCTGATGTTCTAGAGAATTTGATTTTTTGGAAAAGTACAGTGCAGAAACAAAGAACATTAGCTGACAGAGGATGCCCCAGCGTTGGGATTGAAAGATAGGAGGACCAGAGAGCAAAATGACCTAAAATACTTTTAGATGAGTTATAATGCATTTTTTTACCAGATGAAGAAGAACTTTTTCACATTTCCTGAAAATGTGTATATATAGAGAGATACATATATACACACACACATATGAACATACATACATATATATTATAATAATAAAAATTCACAGAACTATTAGGGTCAAGCTAAGGAGGACAAGGATGCTGTCATTGTAGAAATTAGGTTACAGAACTAGAGAAACTCACATTTCTTTAAGCCAACTCACTGTTAAATGAATATGAAATATGCTATCTCAGCTTCGGGTCTTCCCAGGGCTGGAGATATGCACAGGACTGTCTGCATATGTGGACACATGTAAAATCATATCCCTTATTAAAATAAGAGGTTTTGGCAGAGTACATTAAGTTTTATAGAGAATCTATTAGACGTCCAGGAGCAGTCTCAAAAGAGGAAAAATAAACCCAGTCTTGGCCAAGGAATCAGCACTGCTTCATCTATAGTTACTGCAAAGAAAGCATCCTCTGTGAGCTATACGGTTAAGATCTGGGCTTTTTAAAAAATTCTTAAATCTTTTTTTGTTGTTTTTTTCAACACTAGCTAGCTAGCATAGGTAAAGATAATGATAGAAAACACAGTTTGATTTCTCTGTCTTTACTTTTTTATATTTAATCAGTTAACAAGCTTCTTGATTCGTCTGCTATTTTTATTGTTTATTGAACAGGATGTAAGTATAAGAACTATGAGTGTTACACAGTTTTTCTTCTAGCTGGTAAAATCTTTGGAAACCTGGATACATAGCAGACAGCAGTAACTGCTCATGCACTGGCAAGGGTCCCAAGCAGCAAACAAAACTTTATGAATTGTTTTATTAAATCATTTCAACACTGCACAAGAAATTTGGGTCCTACTGAAATCAATGGAAGTTTTGCTATTAGTTTCAGGGCAGCCTTGATTTCACTTTTTCTTCTCCAGTTTCATGAATATCTGTGTTATTTAATGTAAATTGAGGATTATCTGTTACCAAATGATCCCAGCAATGAATTAACAACCTAAGCCAGACTACCTTTAGAACCATTAGAGATACCCTATGATGCACTTTTCCTTACACTTCCAAAACTATTCTGTATCTCACCTTCTCCTTACAAAAGATAAAGGGCAACATATTCTAAGCTTCAATTAACATATGCTTTGTATTATCTCTGTTGTGTGTTGTGCTTTACTCAAATGGTTTTATACATCTTTTCACAGGTGAAAAAGCTGATCATGAGCTGAATATACCATGTGCATGTGCCTGACTTCACGTGATCATGCTCAATGCACACTTTTGATTCCCTTCTCACATCGTTCTTCCTGGATCCAAACCTTCTCCATTTTGAAGCTTTTTCTTTTTCTCCAGAATGCCAAACCAGGCTCCCAATCCTATCAGCAGCTTGTGATAGGATGAGTAACAAAATAGAACAAGTCAGTTATGGCATTTAGCAAATGTGAGCCTCATCAGTTGAACAACTTCTCAGAGTTTCAATGTACATCGTTTTCTGGCTGGTGGTACTACAATGTGTTGGCATTTGGGTAGTTGCAAGAAAAAAAAAGTCCAGGTACTTTTGTTTTGGTTTTGCAGTTTTTATTGATACTTCATTTTTCAAATTACAATTTCTCTTAACCTAAAATAAAAGCTGTAGGGTCTATTTTGTGCCATATTCAACAATCTTCTTGAAAAACTACTTTCTTGAAAGGTCTACTTTACTTGTTCAGAAAGTTAACTAAAGGAAGCAACTTGTTCATCTGGTGTGACACAGTTGCATGGATGTACAACTGTGTGACAAACCCATCCAATAGCACTGATTTTCTATCTGCTGTAAGACACCTTGTCTCCAAGTGGCTGGCTCTTCTGGGAGGTAAGTCCTTCACTGGGAGCTTCAGTAGGGATGTTTTCTGCAGATGGCTCTTCATTACTTGTACTTCCTGAAAAGACAATATAATTAAGATTAAAATAAATGTCATACCTTTGATGCAGCAAGCTAGAAGTTACACACTTCGTCAATGACACTTAAGAGCCTTTTTATGCAGCTATAAATGTTCAGGAAGCTATTTTTCTCAGTTTGCAGTCCATTTCCAAAATGCTTTAGGCTAATGGCAGATCACCTAATGGTAATTAAGTATCATGCTTCCAGCATGCTTCAAATAACTGCCACTGGAATGCATAATAGCTTGCACTCCACTTCTGCAAGACATGTTCTCCTTTTTATTGTCTCCTGATACTTACCTACCAGGCAGGAACTGTGGGGAACATTATTTTTTTTGTCCGTCTGGAATACATAAAGCCCCAAGCACCTGCCTTCGATACATCTCTTCTTCTTTATTCTTTACCTTCTATGATTTTAGTCTTCCACTCTGTTTCAGTAGTGCAGTTGCCTCAACAACACCAAGAAAGTGTACTGATGGTGTTTATTTAATGTATCCTAGCCAGAGTGCTCCCATTGCTGCACAGATGTCCCTCATGCTAAAGGAATCTGTTTTCTAGTGGAGATTTCCAAAAAGAAGGTGTGAACAGAATGGGTAAAAGACGAATGCTAACCACAACATTCCTGATTCGGTCTTCATTCAAGTCTTCACTATGGACACTGTTGCTTTATTTGGACTCTTCTGTGGCTACACATGGTGTCTCAGAGCTAACGGAGAAGGCTTCAGCTTTTCTAGCCATGGAATTTTGTACACGTGAGGTCCCATCTGGCTAACTTGGACGTGTACAGTATGCCTAAATGTCTAAATTCAGGCTCACAAGTTAGGCAGACAAGATTTCACTTTGGAGACACTACATGTATCTCCACCTCCCGTGTTGCAATACTGCTTATGGAGGCACTTATTTTAGGAACACTGGTTCTGTTTAGATACCAGTTAGATGGGAGGGAGGTGTAGACTGGATCCAAGTCCACCTGTTTGGGATGCAGTGAGAGGACTGTTAATAAAGGGACTCACTGTTAGGCAGCACAGTCCACCACACTATGCAAGGGGAATTTTAGCATTCAGACATACTGTCTGAATATGCATAAACATTCTGGAGCTGAATTTCAAGTTGTTAACACATTCCCTGGAAAAAGCCATCCACAGCTTTTTTTCCACAATGGCCACTTTTCTTGTTTCTCGTTTTGATGTTTCCCATGGAAACCATCATGATTCAGAATATAAAGCATGTCTTTGAAATACAACCATGAGAACTCCCTTTACTAAATCCAAACATTTTCAAGCACCATCACTTTCATAATTCCCCAGGTAAACTGCCGCCCAAAATGCCAACTTTACAAACTAGTTTCAAACAAAACTTCAACAGATTTATAGATCATCTGCAGTGAAACAGATTCAAACTTTCCTCCATAATTTGTAAAGGCACTGCCAGTAAATATCATGAAGAATCATTACATTTATGACATTACTTTTGTTAAATAATCTTAAATTATGACAGCATACATTTTAATTATATGCCAGGAACAAATGATGCATTCTGTCATTAAATATTGCAGGTTGATCACAAAATGAAACACCTACTACAACTTGGACAATATTTTTACTAAATGGAAAGAAAATTACAGGTAACAGTTAAGCTGGATATATACACAACAGCTTCTAGATCCAGCACTGAATAACCTAAAAGACATGTAACTTCAGCTGTATAAGAGATTCTAAATATGAGAGGTTTTATTTCAGAAAATGAAATCTATAAGTTTAGGAGTAATTCAGTTTTCTGTTGGACTGAGACCTAAGGCCTAAGCTTTGAGCTTATAGCTATCCCAAATATAACATTTCTAAGTCAAGATATTTCACACAGAATAAACAAAGGATCAAGAAAAAAAATTGAAAATCCAGTTGCAGTTAGATTTTATGATCACTGGTTTGTCCAGTTCTCCATTTTACTGAAATATGTTGACTTTTTTTTTTTGCTAGTGGATCACAGATGATATACAAAGCTGGAAAGATATTGATTTGAAGGAAGAGGTGAGATGGACAAAACAGGATTCATCACAGTTGGTTGAGATTGCATCAGTATAGACCCTCCACAGCTTTGCACATGAATGTGAAAACTGGATTGTTTCATTAGCAATGCATCTTGCTGCCACACTTGTAAATTCCATCTACTTTTCATGAGGCCACAAATTGCAACCCGGAACAACCGAGACTCAGCAGTCAGAACAAACAGTGTATCATAAAATCCAAAAACACTATCATAAAGATCTACAGTTATTGAAAGGCAGGAAACTGCTCTTTTTTCCAAAAAATATGTGTTAGACTGGATGCCACAGTAGCTGACTGGCAAATAGTTTCCCCTCAGGATGGAGTGCAAGGTACATCACCCCAAAATGGTTTGCAGCATTGCTCTCTCAAATCTAGCATCCAACATTACACCAGGTTCCCATACGACAGCCTGGCAGCACTCCAGGAACAGAGTCTGGAGCTGTCAGGTAACAGCAGAGGTGCAGTGCTTCAGCTCTGAAGCAAGGTACAGCAAGTTACTTCTGGTGCAAGGAGGCACACCAACCAAGCATCAACATGATGCTTAGGGACATAAAAATAATTCTTTTCACTGAACACATTCTACTGTTTCACTTGTCCACTCCTGCAGAGTGTAATTTTTGGGAGCAATGCAAGTGACAAACTTGTACTGATGGAATGACACTGCTTTGGCATGAATTTGTCACAAACTGCTCTCAAAAAGAAATTGAAGGTGTTGAGCCAACAGCATCTGAAATTCATAGAGCCCTTCTAGCTGAACTGATGAACATTTTGAAACTTTTTTCACAAAGAGGTGGGTTCAGATTGTCACCAAGATAGCCTCAACACAAGTATCTGTGAGTAACCATCCCATGCTGAGGTCTGGAGCAGAAATGGGTTTGATTTGATGCCTATTTAAGTAGAAGTCAAAAGAGAAGTTTCAGTATTCAAGGGCTGAGATAAGATTAAAGATGACTATCGAAGCAAAGCAACAAGCCAAGGTTGCTATGAGATTGAATTTAGTAAAGTCGACTGTGTAGCTGCATTACCATGGTGCTGAAGCCAAGCAAATGCTGGCTTGAAGAGCAAGCAGGGTGTACTCACTTCTGCTTGAAGAATAACATGTTGACATGTACTTTTTAAACCTTCTCCTTGACAATTTATACTCCATAAATCTCACACTGCGTGGCTTGTTTTCAAAAATTTGACTCATCTTTGTGAACTTTTTTCGAGTGTTTTTCTCTCCCTCTCTAAATTTTTATGTTTGACATTCAAGTATGTTTAACATTCTACACCTCTCTTGCGAGATCCCAACTGGAGTACTGTGTCTGGCTCTGGAGCCCTCAGCACAGGAAAGACGTGGGCCTGTTGGAGTGGGTCCAAAGGAGGGCCACAAAAATGATGAGATGGCTGGAGCACCTCTCCTATGAGGAAAGGCTGAGAGAGTTGTGTTTGTTCAGCCTGGAGAAGAGAAGGCTCCAGGAAGACCTTATAGCAGCCTTTCATTACCTAAAGGGGGCCTACAGAAAAGATGGGGAGGGACTCTTTATCAGGCAGTGTAGCAACAGGATGAGGGATAATGGTTTCAAACTAGATGAGGGTTTAGGTTAGATATCAGGAAGAAATTCTTTAGTGTGAGGGTGGTGAAGCACTGGTCCAGGTTGCCCAGAGAAGTTGTGGATGCCCCATCCCTGGAGGTGTTCAAGGCCAGGCTGGATGGGGCTTTTAGCACCCTGGTCTAGTGGAAGGTGCCTCTGCCCAGAGAAGGGACGTTGGAACTCGATGATCTTTAAGGTCCCTTCCAACTCAAACCATTTTGAGATTCTTATGAGGCTATTTGGTTTTGGCCACTGTCGAGGGCAGGGTATTGAGCTAGGCAGACCATTGGACTGACACATACACAAAAGTTGTTGTGTTCTTATGCCAGTCTGGATGGTTTTAAACCTTCTTCATCTCAAAACCAGTCTGTCTCCTGGTAGATATTTTCCCACCTTTTACTGGGATTCTCGGGAAGTGATGGGAATGGCCTTTGTCCGTGGTGCTCGGTCAACAGTTGTTCCGCCAGAGCTGTGACTCCAACTGAGTCTGGCATTACACAGTCATGATGCTGAGAGATGAAGTCCTAAAATATCTATAAGCTATTCCCAGGACTGTTTAAACATCAGAATGAACTTTTGCAAATTAGGAATATCTTGACCAGCAGAAAGCCATCAGAGAGATCAAAATAACCCCTATGAACTTGAGGGATTGAGGGATACCAGGAAACTGATGAAAAGGCCTAGAGCAAAATCCTGAGTTCATTTTTGAAAAAAGACCACGACTAACAATTCAGGCTGTCTTTTGAACATGAGAATTGATGCTTTGTGTTTATAGCAGAGCCACCAACTTGATGATTCTGAGACATTGTAGTTTTGTGTCACTCAGACATCAGCCTCAGTCCATCTGAGGTGGTCTGTCAGGCATAAATAGCCTGGGTGGCTTCACATCTTGGAGACTGCATTTTGTTCCCAGAAGTGCAACTGCCCCCAAAGCAGAGGGCCTGGACCGTGTTCGCTGTGAAGATGTGTCCTTAGGACATAAAAAACACCTGTAAGCTTGCAGGCCTCCAAGAATAATTCAAAACATCTCTGCCTGCCAAAAAGGGATAGTTTTGTTTACTTTTCTTGAGGCTATCCAAATTTGTTTACAAGATACACAGATATGAAGGGGAGTTTATTCACCAGAATAAATTGAGTGTTCAGGACATAGCAGCAGATTGAAATCTCCTCAGAGTTGGTCTTACTGTCCTAAGCAGTAAGAAAAAATTGAAAGAATCTCACAGCTGCATTGAAATTTATGGAGACAAAAGAGAAATACAAGGGGCATAAGCAGCACAGCTATAAAAAAAATCAAAGAAACTTATCTAGTTTGAAGTCAAAGCATGCAGGATCCGTAATAAGATATATCTAAAGTCTCAGTTACAACTTTACAGCGGATAGAAGCTACTGTGTTCCTCCTAAGTCATATGAATCTCAACATTCTCATGTTAGGTGCTTCCAGTAGACAAAACAGGCCCATATAGCTAGTCTTCCAGTTTAGTCAAAGTCTATATTATGACTGCAAATAGAGAGCAAGCTATTAGAAGATATAGCTTCATTATATCTTGTGTCATCGCTGCAGGAAGATTTCTCTAGCTCTAACTCCAGGAAAATGAAACTTTATTACACACTATCTGCTATAAAATAAATTTGTTTAGTGTTGCATCTTTTCAGTCTCAAGAGAGTCTTAATTATACACAAGATAGAAAATGCAAGATGTTTAATCTATGAAAAGTAATTTTCCACACTGACATAACAGGACTACAGTCAGAGGAAAACACTAAGCAGAGAATTTAGGTTTTATTTAATGACAAGAAACAGTTTGCTCACCTGTGGATGCTTTCAGTCTTCTGATATAATCAGACCAAAAAGAACAGTCTGCTTTTTTCAATCCTTTAAGAGTCGGTAAGGAAACAGTGAACTCCTTGTAGTTATCACCATTTGGCAGATACATAGGCCAGGGAGGCATCATCCCTGACATTCTTCTTGAGAAACTATGAGGGTAGTTTGGATTTCTAAGGGAATGGGAGAAATGACCATTAGAAAACAATGATATGAACAGTAAAATGCAAAATGAGATGATCTAGGTCAAGGAAATGTGTATCCAGTCCCTCTGACCAGAAGGGTTCAAATTCAGTCCAGACTGGTGAATCATTCATGGTGTCTCACCTGATGGTAACTTGTTAGTCTGGTTCACTTCCTAAGGAACAGGTACACAGCACCTGTATAGGCACAGGCTTATGAACACCGTCAACAGCCCTCGGTTGCAAAGTGACACAAGGTACTCTAAAAAGCATGTAAAGCCACACTAGCTTTCCAGAGATACTCCTCATTCTCAAGCATGGCCACAGACAGTAAAGCTGAGGGTTATTTGCAGAGTAGTTCATAAAAATTGCACTGTGTCTTCATGTGCTTTCCCCTTTCTTCTGGGAATAAGAGAACACTTAGCCAAGAGACTTCAAATTGGGGTTGTAGAACTAACCTCTGCAAACAACACCAAGGCCTTTGTAGCGCCCACATATTAAAGTAGAATTTGCAGCTGCTCCATGGAGATAAAATTCCTATTACTTCTAGCTAAGTTTCATACTACAGATCTTTGGTGTCTGCTTGACAACTTGGCCGTGAGTTTCCGACAGGGTTGACCAAAGCCCTCTCTGTACGATTACAAATTGCTAGAGGAAATGGGGGCTACTTGATCTGGACTACATTCCCTCTACTCTTTGCCCCATCCCCAGTCATAGGAATTCTTAAACATCACATACTTACCCAGAGTTTACAAAATTGGAGATATACTGCATAATTTGCAATGAAAGGCTTTTTTCTTCCACAGTAAATTGCTCTTCATACTTCGGGTAGAATGGCAGTCCAAAAGCATACTGAACATCCAGCAAGAGCTCCTGACCCGAACTAAAAAAAATATTTATATAAAGATAATTAAAACCATCATTTATTTATTTAGAGGAGAAAGGGATCTAATTTAATTCAGAGAATAAAGCAAAGTTTTAATAATTAATGACCATTAATTAGAGTGTGGTGAGCTGTGGGACTTCTTCAAATCAGAATATAAAAGAAGAGCAAGTAATAACACAGAGAATTTGCCATTAAGTTAATCCAGGGTCTTTAACATTTGTTACAAGAGGAACTTGTGGAAGACAGCAGGGCACATTTTCTATATTAACTGGACATATAAGAGAAAGTGATATCCGGGAGAATCCACTTGACTATTCCATAAATGCCTCTTATGTTTTGTACAGATTTTCACCAAAATTAAATTCAGAAAGTGGAAGCAAGTGGTGACATGGAATCTGGCAGCCACGAAGGAAGGTTAATTATGGTTTATTTCAGAGACTTGGAATAAATCCTAGCCCTTCTTAACAGCTATTGGAGTTTTTCCATTGACTTCTTTGGGGCCAGGATTCTGCCCCGAATCTTTGGATAAGGAAAGATGTAATAGGAGATGTTTATGAAGATTTCTCTTAGACATAGTTTTAATCTAATTTCTCTGCTGGCTGGGTGGTTTTGGTTCATACAGTCTATTCTCCCCAAGTTTTATAACAATCAAGTCAAAACAGCTTGAGATAATCACCTAGATCAGATTTAAGAAAGAACAATTGCTGTTTCATTCCATGTAATAATTAACACATATAATAAGGACTATTTCAACAATTCAGAGACAGGACTGCCCAGGCAACACTCATAGGACCTAGTATCAAAGGTTATAGAACTCAAGATATTCAAGTCTTGCAGAAAAACAGTGGCCAACTTTTACTAATAAAATTATAACTAAACTATGCTCAACACATAACTTTGAACCACAGCTCAGAAGGAGACATTTCTGGTATGGTCCAATTGTGTTTTCTGTATCCCATATTTAGACAAAGGTCTTATTGACTTGGTTAAATGCTGCATGAAGGCAGACAGCATCAGGGGACCTGGGAGAAGGAACAGATGTCTGTGAGGCAGGAATAAACAAATCCCAGATTCAGTCAGCAAGATTTCATCTGCAGTGGCTGCAGAGGTTGTTGTCAAAAGGTGGCACGACTGAAACTATTTTACCCTTGGACATGAAATGCAGCAGCATTGATATGACCCTGATACTTCCTCTAAGGAACAAAGCTTGTAGTTCAAACCATTATGGGCAGGTGGGCAGAAATCAAGATGACTCCTTTACATTTTATGACTGGTGGCATCAGAGCCTCTATTTTGAAAAACAAACACACAACCCTCTAAATGAAATACATCTTTGGTTGTATTTTCCTTAGTCTTATCATAATACCTCAGTAATACTTTGCATCTGGAAAGTGAATTATTCACAGATTATTCACCAAAAAAATGTAGAACTGAAACAAGATTAAAGCATATTTTTCTTCCCCAAATGTTTACAGAAGGATTAAGCAAGATCATAGTTTAATAATTTTGCTTTAAAAATAATTTGCTTGGCCCAGTATCTTACAGCAACGTTAGTGTCAGTATTGCAGCAAAGGTACTACATACTTAAAGGACTTATTTTCTTTTCAACAGAGTCACTTTTGAATAGAATAGAGGACATGAAATTAGTTGAGATGGAATGAAGGGACAAATGTACCCACTTAGGGAAGCATTGCAGACATGAACTTAGCTCTAAATCTGAAACGAGTGAGCTGAGACTGAGGGTTTCCCCCAAAATGAGACTGTGCTCAGCCCTCATGTTTCTAGAGGTGAAATCTGTTAAGGCTACAGCCCAGACTAAAATTCAGCAAACTCCTAAACAGAGATCTTATTAGGATTGAAATTATTTGTACAACTGTAATGGATTTGATAGAGAGACATAAAGTTGTACAAGACTCTACAATTTCATGGGCTGCTTTCAGTGTTTCTGGTTGATGCTACCACACCCTGGCCGGTGAGTACCAACAATAAGAGGATAAGAAAGAAAACATAAGGTGAAGAGGGGAAAGAGGCATATATGTACATGCACATGAACATATGCATATATGTACATGCACAGAACAGCAGCAGAGAAAACTGTGAAACCTCTAGATGGCAGATAGATGGAAAATACCAGGGGAACATTTCTGTCTCCTCCCTCAAACTCTAATCATCATCCCTTACTGCCAGAGGGGAGTGCAAAATGGCCAGAATTACCCAAACAAGGATTGTGGAGTCTTGCAGGAGCTCTGAGCACTCTCAAGGTAGCAGCAGGCAGCAACACTGTTTTCACTGGAAGAAAAGCGGAGTGAGAGAAAGAGAGGAATGACAGATAAGCAAGGAGCAGTTTTGCTGTTGTGCACTGCTAGCTCTACAGGGAGTTTTTTATTTCCTGAGCTGCTCCAAACTGCACCTGGAACCCCCGGGTGCCATATAAGTGGTTCCATAGCATCAAATCTAAGTGGGGAAATGCAGAGACTAGCAACTGGTGGACTCCAGAGGACAATTTGACAAAAGGGAGGACTGCAGAGACAATGGCAAAAGGGATTTTTACAGTGTTTTTTAGGAAGACAAACTAATAGCAACTAACTTCCCCTACAGAAGTCCCTTTTCAAGGATCAGATCTATTATTTTAAAAAATAACAGTTATGCGGAAGCTTTGCTTTCATAATTTTCATGGGACTAGTACTTCATGCAAAGGTATCGCTTCAGATCTTCTGTGTATACCTTTTCTTTTTAAGATGTCAGCATTTTTAGAAACTTGTTCACAGCCCTTATGTGCCAGTATGACAAACTGGTAAACTGAGCCACGGGGAGGCCAGGAGCCAGACCCTACCACTTTGTTCACACTAAAATGAGCTCTCCTTGGAGAATTATTACTTCACTTCAGAAGGAGGCACTACTGGAGTTCAGCTATCCAGTTTACAGAAAAACAGGTGGTAAAATCAGAAACTCTGTGACTTTCATAGCCAACGATTTAACAGCAGACCCTGAAATATCACTTGCTAGGAATTTTCGTTATACAGTGCCAACCCATTTAATTGGGAAGGTATTGGTTCTGAGAAAATTTTCCTTAAGCCTAAGATGGAGTTTCCATTTAAATGTTTCCAAGTAAGAAAGAGAGAAAGGGATTTCTTAGCCATCAGATACTCCGTTGCCCTCTCTATGGGACTGTGGCTAATTTCGCATACAAAGAACAGCTTCAACAGAGAAGAGTAAAAGATGAGAAGATCAGAATTTAGAACAAAAATACCCAGGTTCTGGTTGATTTGGTTCAAAGTCTTGTTCCAAATCAAACAGAGTACAGATGTAAACCCAGATTTCCAACAGTTGAAGTTAATATCTTAACCACAAGCTTTTGGAACAGTAAAAAAAAATCAAAAAGAAAACAAAAAAACAAAGACCAACCCAACAAAAATCAAAACCCAACACCCTCCCAACCCAGAAATTCTCAAAAATTTTGTTTGCAAAATGGGGTTGTCATGAATGGCCGTCCATAATCATGGCAGTCAGAACGGAAGAATATGATCTGGCAGACCACCGTGCTGTTCTACATTACATCTGAATGCACGACTTAGAGCTGGAGCTGCAGAGACCTCACACTGTGATCCATTGTAAGTTACGACATATGTCTTATTTTGAACTTTGTCCGTGTTCTAGATCTGGCTAATTATTTCATACTGGAAACTCATTTGGATGATTAATGACTGACTATGGCCTAACGGTTCTCTTTTTTTTTTCTTCATTCAAAAATAGTCCTTACTCTCCTAATGTAACAATTTCAACTAATCTCAACCTTTTGAGTCTCAGCTTCTATTCTTAGCTGGCTTAATGTAGTTTTTGGTTCTTTTTTAAAACTCAACACACAGATAGAAGCCAATGTAAATTAACTCAAAATTCAAATGACATCCTATACAACACCAAAATACCAAACTTCCCACTGCTATCCAATCATTTGAATTTTAAAATAACAAGATAAACATAACTCTAGCTAGAGTTCAGCCAAAGTTACC
The DNA here is from genome assembly GCA_002844005.1 of Limosa lapponica baueri. Lineage (NCBI taxonomy): Eukaryota > Metazoa > Chordata > Aves > Charadriiformes > Scolopacidae > Limosa > Limosa lapponica. Next base: position 54,604 of record KZ506510.1, read on the forward strand.
AGTAAATTACTCAGGATGAAAAAGCAAGTTGAAGAAGAATCAGTTTGTCATTAGTGAACATACCAAAGAGATATTTATTTATCAATCTTTTTATCTGTATTGACAAATAATGACAGATATTTTATTCCACATAAAGCACAGATAACTATTAACGAATACTTTTCCACCATACATGGTCTAGAACAAGAAACTAACATGTGGCCATGAGTTTCCTTTTCTATTTGTGCTTTAGAATTTTTTACTGATAATTAGGCAAGAGCCTAACACAAATAGAAATTTAAACCTGCTGAAGAACTTGACACCACATCTTAAATAGTATGTGGGAGTAATTTAATTGACATTTTCACTCCAAAATTCATTCTATCTTCATTAATACAAACAATTTTAACCCTGTTTGTTTTCAATAAATGGATTTTAAATTAACTTCTGCAAGAAGTATTGGAAATACTAAATGTGGTTTCTTGCACATATCTACACTAATTCTACATCATATTAATACCAGCAGATTTGCAGAGTGGGATCAAATATCTGCAACTCTTAACAGGCACCATCTCATCCATGTCACGGTAGAGGAGCAGCCTACCAAAACTATACTTTGCCTGGACTGAAACGTTCATTTCAATGATAAACAAAAATAATTTTTTTAAAAAATTATATATAACCACACATCTCAGAAAAGGAAATGGTACATAATTGCAGGGAGAAAAAAAATAATCAAAGGAGAGCTGGATATTTATAGAAATTTAATGAGCCAATGTAAGGCCTGGTGTGACCTCTGTAGTTCTAGGGATGCATTTGGCTCACTGTGTCTCCTCACATTACAAAGTCCTGGCAAAGAAATGGGGGAAAGCATGTGAAAAACAGATGAACATTTTTTTTTTCTTTCTTCTTTTCAGGAAAATTAGGGCATATGGAAAAAGCTTAACTCCTAACGGGATTAAACTGCCAAATTTATCCACCTTTGTACCAAAAGCCCCTACAGATACACGTGACTTGAAAAAGTACCCTGGAGTTTGCTGTGTCTTTTCCATTTGGATTATTCCCAATACACGCAATGTTCTACTTTGCATTATAGCTGTGCCAATTGAAGAAAATAAAACTGAAGTAGCAGATAATAAATTCAAGAACCTGAAAGCTCACATTAATTGAAAAAAAACCCCAAATATAGATCTTAATGCAGAAAGAAGGCAGTTCTATCATCTTCTCAGAACTCCTAAATAACACAGATTACACTCTTTTGTCAGGGAATTACTGTATGAAAGTTCTAGTAATAGGCATGTTGACACCTGAGTGCATCTTTGGGGGACAGCAATTCATGCATTTGTTCAGTATGCCTACTCCTGAGCTGAATGAACAGATGAATTGCCTTAAAAAGGTGATGTGTCCACCCAAAGACACCACAGCACCAAGGAAGGCCTCTCTAGATACATGCGTTTTGTGCTTATCTCCTAAATTAGATTTTGTGGGAACAGCCTGTCCCAGTGCAGCAAATGCAGTTCCAAAAATTGCTTTGTACTTTTCTGCGTCTTTTAGCTGTATTTTGATTTGCTTAAAGTTGATTTCTCTCTTTTCTGAGCTTGATACTTTGCCTTTGCATATTTATGGCTAAATTTCCAAGATCTGAAAAATCTACTGAATGATAAAGGCCCCTAATCCACTCTGTGGGAAGAGAAAACAAATTGTCTAGACCTCAAGCCTTTAGCAACACAGAAACTGTCTAAAGACTTGAGAGTGGCATGATGTGGTTGAATCAGTGTGAGAGTGTTTTCATAGCTGCATCTGGCATAACACAATGGATAAGGCCAGAAGGATGACAGGCAATTTCAACAAAAGCGAAATGAAAACTTTTACGAGATGATTGGGAATACAACCTTATAGAGAAAAATGACAAGCTGTTGGTGCAGCAAGTGTATGTAGCTACCTAAGGTGATTGTGGTGCCTGCTGAGCTATGGAGGCAACGTGCGTTATACCACCTCATCAGTACCTTAACTGCCCTCTGTGTTTAGATGAGTTTCTTTGAAGCCCAGAGACATAAATTTCTGCCTGCCTCCACAGCACCCAGTTCACACTGTGGCCCCCCAACCTATGGGGTGTTGGTACTCATGGACTAACAGCTACAGTCACGGTGAGAGCCTCAAGTAAAAAACAAGTGTTGGACAGATTAAAGGATATGATTATTACAAAATCAAAAGAGTAGAAAAATCTCCTTTAATTAAAGGGATATTAAGAACAACCAGAATTAGCACAGCACATATAATAAATAGAAAATGAAAATATTTCACATAGTTGAATGGGTTTATACACAAACATTTGGGGTTTTTTTTATCAGTCAGGAGTTCTTGTCTTCTGTTACTGGAATCATAAAAAGTGTCACCAAAATCCAGCCAACTATGTGAGCACTGGCATGGAGCAGTCTTTTAACAACTCACACCAACATACACAAGAGTGCATAGTCAGAAGGTAAAGACAGCCCCAACTAAAATGACTCAAAACAGGCAGCAGCTCATTAATCTTGGATGAATCTGTCTAGTGCACAACAGTTAACAAAAGCTTTTGTGAGAATTATTGAGGCAATGTTAATGACTACAAGATAGAGCCTCATTAAGTCTCAGTTTCAGCCCCTTCAATGACAATAATGATGCTTTGCCATCCTGCTGCAGCTGATGATCTGCCTTCTCAGTGAGCAGAGTGATGATTTTTATCCATCACCTTTAAGGCAGCACATTTGGCACCGCAGTGTGACTTGGGAGCTATGCTGGTGTGGCAAGCAGTGCTACGTCATATAATATGCAAAAATCACCTAGAAACCTCTTGAAGGGTTAACGAGGCAAAACTTTGTACAGTTAATAATATTATCATTTATAATATTATCCTTGTAAAAACATACTTCTCCTATCACATATTTCTTTACTGTAACTAAAGCTATACTCCAGCCCTCCCCACTAATCCCAAGCAATGCTGAGCCGTCACATTCCTCCCCCATTGTTTAGAATAAATGTTTACTCCAAGGCCTAAGTGTTCTCAAAAAGAGAGTGAGAAAATGGCATCTGAGTTATGTATATATTCTTCCCACAGATCATTAATGCAGGAGTTGGCTATGCATCCCGCTCCTTACTCAAATGGGAACTGAAGACTAAAGCAGACACGGTGTCATGCCAAGCTCAGGAGAATGCGAACACGTGGAAGGAGATATTAGTTTGGTCTCTGCAAGATCCATTCATCTATATGAAAACTGTCAGTTCATGAGTTTATGTGATTTTCCACGTCATAGCCATCAGTTTAGCGTGGCCTTTTTAACCCTACCCCTGTATCTCTGCATGCTTGAATGTGTGTATGTGTATACATTTTGGAAACATCCACTTGTGAGAAACTTTTGCTAATTGACTTGTACTGTAAAAATTCCTCTCTGTTTAACAACTTTCTGTCTATTTTACATCATTGCAATTGGGTCTGTCTTTACTGGCTGACTCCTTTGTCCCTTTTGTTTATCTTGCTGTGAGTTATTAAGGGACTTCTCCATGTGAAACAAGAGGAAATACCAGTACTTTTTCATCTCTGCATTTTAACTCTCTGTTCTGGTACACATTTTGGGAGACACACATAAAGTAGGAGAGACGTGACAGAGTTGAAACTGGCCATTTCCCCAGCCACAATATTTTATCTAAGACTAAATAGTCTTCCATTGTTGCAGTTATCTGAACACAATAGTATTTTAATATATTTTTTCCAATACCTCTGTGAGGTAGCTATTAGTAGTTACTATAGATAATACACAATTATATTATCATAATCATCTTTATGATACAGATAACAAACAAAAAGAGAGAAAGGTTGATATCCTGTGTAAACTAACATCTTAGGAAGAATTTTGACAGCAAAGACCAAAAAATCATTATTTTATCTCTTATGTTACCCTGTGGACATAATACTACAGAAGTTTCCATTTTTACAAGCGGAGGTATGTACACCAGCAAACCCTGGTGCGATTCACTATCAAATGGGCTGAGAAATCGTTTTTCTGTCAAATGCCTACAAGTGATTGGGAATATCCAATTTGGTGTTCCTCCAGCTACAATGCACCGAGGGGGACGTGATCCTGTATGTCTACTCACAGAATATCCCATGCATGCCTACTACATGCAAAACATACTGTCGGATGTTACATTCATTAAGACAAAGAAATGGCTGTAACAGGATTCTTCTATTCAGGAATTTAATAGCTGGAGTGTTTTCAGGGTCCCAGATTCAATTCTCACTTCTGCTGTGCAAATTCAAACCCACACATCCTATCTTCCAGCCTAAGCTGTTGGTTACTCGGCAGAGTATTTGCCTCTGCTGCTCCTCCTAAGAAGAGTCACAATTTTGAAAGAAGAACTTGGTAAGTGGCAGGACTCATTACTCCAGTGGTTAGGAAAGTCCCTTGGGAGTTGGTGACATGGTTGCCAGATCTTTCCCCAAGTTTAGTTTACGTATTCTACTTGAAAACTCTTTCATGTACATCATCGGTTTTAACCTGGCAGGGCAAATCGCCAATAATATTTCCAAACACCGCATTTTTCTGTTTTCAGATTACTGATGGTTTCCCAAAGTTTTTAGCAGTTAAGGCCACTGTCCCATACGAAGCTCTTACCCTCGACGGCATTGCAACATTGGCATGCAGCGAGGTTGTAGGACAGCCTGCAGTGCACATATACTAGATGGAGGGGGAAAAGCTGTAGGGAAGGTGGGGGAGGGAGGCCACACGGCAAAAATGAGATGGAGAATAAGGAAGGATTCACTCAGGAATTAATAAGGAAGGATTCACTCAGGAATTAATGACAACAATGTTTAAACAAAAAACTTGCAGTAGATTCAGCAAAGGACCTAGTGTGAGGTCCCTTGGGAAAACAAGGGTATAACTTCATAAGTAGTCATGTCATAGTGTCAAATGAGATCTTTCTGTCCATGGACAAGTGGAATTCTGCAGTTTCTGTTTAAGTGCTTGCCTTTGCAACCTAAACATTTATTTTAATGGTACTTATGCATAAATAAAGGAGTACAAATGTAAATGCAGCATACCAATTTGGGCCCATTTCTCTTTGCAAGTGGCTTAGCCCAAGGCATTTGAGCCTCTGCTTCACATTCCCACAAGTTTCAGACAGCATACTGGCTTTGTTTGTTCTTTTAAAGAGGGTTATGAAAAAATGAAATAATAAGTTTTGTACTAAAATTTAAAGTAATTAGCTTAGAAGACCACTGACAACATAAATATTTTTAAAATGTTTAGCTAAGTGCTACGTAAACTATTACTGCACTGAAGAGTGTGAAGAGAGCCAAATAACATGAGCACAAGAGAAATCTTAAATAGGGCTAGAGAGAAGAGGAAATTCTCATCAGTCCAAAATAGCTACCTTAAAGCCAGTGACTCTAAGTTGTATAAATACTATTTCATCTACTTTCAAATAAGATCTTATCGTAGATGACTGGGCCACTATCATTCTCCAAAGCAAGAGAAAACTTGCTAGATAATTTGAGAATACATCTTTTCTTTTTGTGTGGCTGGATTTTTGGCATACCATAGCTCAGCCCTATTTGGAGCCTTGTAAAAGTCACTTATCTGAGCCTCTCGGTAGCCAAACTGCGAACACTCCTGCTGGAGCTGCCAGCGAAATAACGGCTCCCCAAGGATTAACTTCTTCCCAGCTAAAAAGAAAGTGAGCTGTGTTACCGCAGCATAATGGCCTTCATCTGTAACCTAGATCTTGGTGGTTTCTTTCAAAGGCTTTTTTACTATGCTATCAGGAAAGGAAAAAAAAGGTGTATTTCGCAGGGAGCTTCACAGTATCAAATGGTGCCAGTAGGGCCAGGTCCTCCCCTGAGCCTTCATAAGGAAAGAGCTAGAAGATAAGCATCCCTGTGTGCTTTGCTGCCCTGATGTGTGGCTCTAGGGGACAGAAGGGGCTACTGTCACTGCAGTTTCTGATCTTTCAGCCTTTGAGAACAAGGGACCAGGAGTTACTGTGTTCTGTCACACAGCAGCCCAAAGCGTTGACCACTGTCTGCCAACCTCAGTGTCTCATCCTGACTTCTGGAAGGGGCTGGGTCTAAAACAAAACCAGAGAAGGTCACCTTAATGGCCTCTGTCTAGCAGCTTGTTCTGTGCCCAAGGGAACAAGGCATTTGCATCTCTCACAGTCATTTAGACCTTTCTGTCTAAAATATGATACAGCTTCTCCTGCTGAAAATTTTGAAAAACAAAGGATGACATAGAGCCTGAGTCTGAAAATGCATGTGTTCAAAAATATTTTTCCTCCCATGCGACGGTCTATTGGCTGATCACAAGTCATGGTGCTGGGGCAGGGAAGAGTAAACCCCAGATTGGGTCCACACTGGAGGCCAGTCAGTGTAACTGTGGTACAACTGCATTGACTTCAAGAGGGGGCAGTGTTAAATTAATGTTGAGTCCTTCAGAAAATGTTACCACATCTACCTTGAGAGCTGTGCACTTCCGATGGCTTAGACGTCATTCTGGTTCTTTCTGGGAGATTGATCAGATACAGAGTAGAAATCTAAAAGGCTATCTGGAACTGGCAAAAGTAGGCAAACTGGAAAAGGGGAACTTAATTTAGACATCTAACTTGAAGTGCCTTAGTTCAGAAACAGCATTCCTATTTAGCTAAGAGAGAGAAAAAAATCTATTAGGGCCCAGTCCCTCCTTTGCTAATTCGAACTGTTCATACCAACACCTATCCATTTACTCCACAGGGTGCCCAAACAGACAGCACTTTTTTTTGAAAACTCTAAATCCAAGAAACATAATAAAATACATCACCTTACCTGCTCTGTGAGGAGCTCTCAGGTACATGGTACATGAAGACATTTCCTCTGGAGGTAGCAGCCCAGTGACTGGCCATGTTTATGATGGGACATGTGATAAACTGGTCACTGACAAAAAAGGAGGAGCAGGGAACAGTCACAGTCACATAAGAGAGAAAAGGAAAGAAAACCCCACAACAGGCAGACCTCTCACTGTATAGATAGTCTTCTATATATGCCTTGTATATGTAGCAGATTGATAGCCGCCTTTAAATCTTCCAAACCAGCTCATATCTCTGCCTTCAAGTGGACTGAGGGAAACCACATTCACCCTCTATGAGCCCAGTACAGCTTAGAATTCATTAAAATTGCTGGTTTATGGAGTGTTGAACAATGCTAATGATACCAAATAAACAAGATCTGATACATAAGGAGTATCCTGGCCAAAAAAGCAATCCCATTTTAGTCTAGTTTATGGGGGCCCATGCTTGTAATATACAAAGCTCCTTCTTCTGGCACCACTAGGTTGCAATGGCATCTAGTAAAAGGACTTATATATTTCCTGGCTTAAGGAACAATAATACTGTTGGATATGTGTGTGATTTTTTGGGGTAGAGTTTCCAAAGCTGGAAGAGGTAAGAGACTCCTTTTGCATATATCCTGCAGGGCCTCTGGTAGGCTTATCCATATGGTGCATTGAGGTCACCAATGCACCATAGCGCAGCTGTATGTCTGGGAGAGAAAGGTTAAACAAGAAGAGTGTAATGAGATAGTTCAATGATCAATTTATCACCAGGTATTGCAACACAAAGGTATGAGTGAAACAAATATATCCAAAACCGTCCAAGTTTCAGTTGCCCCAAGAAGCAGGACTGGAAGGTGGGGTAAGCAGTTGCTGGAAGGAGCACAAGGGTTTCAAGAGGGGCAGGCAGAAAACAGGACACCTTACTGCAAGATATCTTGTTATGATTCCTCATATATCACCACTTCCCACTCTACATGTGCCCGAAGACTCAGCACACTCTTTGGGTGTTTATAGATCCACAACCGCATGAACACACATAAACGTCTCTGCTGCGGAAGTAGGAGGTTTCAATTCTCAGTCTAGCGAATCTGAAACAGTAGCTGCTCCTTCAGACTTGCTAGGCAAAAAAAAGAATGACTGGTGGCAAGAAAGAACAGTGCCAGAAAAGCATAAAAACATGTTGCTATATTTAACTGGTACGATTATGAAAGGCACTGTTTGGGTAGCTATCTTGGTTCAGCGGAGTTTATTTTCAGCCCATCTGTGAGACCACAAGCTATGGGCTGACTGACCACAATGCTCTTTGACAGTTATGGTTGACAACACCCATATGTAATGAAAATTAGTGTTCTTCACATGCCTACCAGCATGGGGTTTTACAGGAGCAGAATGCCCTTCAAAACTAGGGAGCCTATGGAGAGCATTAGCTCTCAAGAAATGCTTTGAGATACATTTCATCACTTGAAACTGATTCTTAGTTGATGTTATGGGGGGGAAAAGTCAGATATTCTGGGGAAGTAAAAGAAAAATTAAAACAAAAATAGTAACCACAAAAATGAAAAGGCTGGTTTTTTACAGGCATGGAATACCAGAGGTTAAAAAAAAAAAAAAAAAGAAATAAAATGAAAATGAAACTCACTTTATACCTGGGTAAAATATCAGAGAATTGCAGCTAAAAGAATTTATTTTAAATGTGGAATTATTTTAAAACCACAAAATGCACAATGCGTGTAGTTTATAAGAACGACTTCTGTTGCTTTCTTACACTTTATAATCCTGTTAAAACTTTAGCAATTAATTATAACTTCCTGACATGGAACTTTTCTTGGGTTACGCATCTATGCTGCTAGTAAAGTTTTTTGTTAACAAAATACAAAACAAACAAATAAACAAACAACAAAACCCAAAACAGTCACCAAAGAACCAGAACCAAACCCCTCTCTTTTCCACCATGCAGGTCACTGTCTTTCTGTAACTGCCGTCTCCCCTCCCTTTCTGCTGGAGTAATTTCCAAAGTGTTTAAAGCAAAGGATTATCATTAGATGTCCTGCTTTCACTACTCGTCCTTCCGCCTGCTCATGGTGACTCTTTAAGCTGTTTAGGTCTTTCCTTAGCCAAGTCATTTGACTCATCTTGTAAACCAGCAGGTAATTAATCCCTATGCCTGTGAGGCTGCTGCGGGGCACTCGCAGCCTGAGCACCAGAGGAGCTATTTGTGCATCGCTTTGCCGCTGCAAGCCAGCGGTGTGCTTGCCGTTGTAGCTTCACAAAAATCAGTGTCTGCACCATGCTGAGCCCTGGTCTGAACGTGGGTGATCAAATGTGACAGCCCTCTGTTATAACACCTCCTTATGGAGTGATGTCTGGATGGGAAGGCTTAAAATTTAAGTCCTTCAGTCCTTTATGGCTTAAAACCTTACTGATCTGACTAAAGAATTATAGCCCCATGGATAACAGGGGTTACATCGAAGATGAGTTCTGGCTTTGATGCCCATGAACCACAGTGCTTCCACGCGTGCTGTGTGCAGTGGCCTCAGACGCCACAGTGATGGGTGGCCTGTCCCCGGGAGAGGCTATCAGGCAGGACAAATGCAGCACAGTGCGAGACTCAATAAATGGCACAAAGCTCAACCCTCAGCCTTCTGGCTTGTTTACTCCATGACCTCAATGCACCAGCACACCTGGACCACCCAGAAACCTTCCCCAAACAGATTTGGTCACTGCTGTCTTGGATCAGATGTTTCCAAGTGAATCTTGGCTCCTGTTCATCTCCTGCTCCCTGCGGCTCCCCTGGAGCAACGCTCTGCAATTCTGATGGAGGATGAAGACCTACTGAAAGGAAAACCTTGTCTGTAAGGTCTCATGGAGAGGCTCACAGTGGGACGGAAAGCAGTAACACTGAGAGCGCAGATACCAGGAGCTTGTAGTTATGATGTGTCCATTCAGAACAGAGACGAAACAGCTTGGACAGGCACATTAGGACTCAAACTACCAGCTTATAAAACACAGCACCTTAGAAATGTATTTTCATAATGAATCTGCTCATGAAGCAGAGATGGGAATGGGGAAAGAGTTTTTTGATTTGTTTTCTGAAAATCTGTTCCACTTAAACATTCAGCCCCTGAGTCTGCACAGAGGCAGGGAAAAGGAGGTAAGGATGTTTTGCCCTCAGTTTGCCTGCTTTCGGAGAAACGAGCTCACCCCCTACCCCCAACCCCTCCCCCCACTGCCCCCCACGCAGGTCAAGATCTGTAACTGGCTAAAGCAAACTGGCTCCCCGTGGGGGAGAGAGCAAAATCTACAGTCGTCTCTGCTGACCAAACCACCATGTGACCCAAGGTAAAGATATCCACTAGACTTTATGGCCTACCATAGGTGTCATGACTGCTGTGGAGTCCTAGTTCAACAAGGCAATGAACTCTTCATTGGACTGTTATCCAGAACTGCTGGAACCTGATGCCATACCCAATTGAGGGTTGAAGCTACGCATATGTACTAGGTGGTGTGAACCTGGCCCACTGCTCATCTTCCACTTCCCAATGGTCCCTGCCTGCAATGTTTCAATGCAAAGTATAGGAGTGTATATACTGGAAGTAATTGCTCGTGTCTCTGCTGATATTTCACCACAACTATTTCCTTCAGAAGAGGCTGGGAGGCACTGTGAGTCTATGGTGTGTCCTCATGGATCAAACAAGGCAAGAGTCAGGTATCGTCTGTTCTCCTTTCGCCTCCACAAGAAGACTTCAGACAGAAGCATCCTACTGCTTAATTCTGCTTTCTCTCACCATGGTAAACCATACACAAGGGGAGAAAATGTGCATTGGGTGACATTGTACAATCATTGTACACTGGCAGAAATGGTTACAGAAGGGTCAAGGAAACACCTGAATAAACTTAAGGGATTTTTTTCTGCCATAGGTAAAATGGAGATTAGCAACACACAAAGCGGGGTTGGGAGCCACTTTTACGAACGTTCACAAATGCATCACCATTTTACACAAGATAGTCACCTGTAGAAAGCCTGACATTGTGAAGAAATATATTTTCCAGGTTTCATAATGTAAAAAATTAATGCAATTGCTGAAATCAAAGATTTCAAACTTGATCATTCTCCAAATTCCCAAAATCTAGGAAAAGTATCTAACTGTATAATTAGGTGACTGTGAATAGAAGCTTGTCTATTAGTTCTTCCACTGTCACAGGGACGAGAGGAATCTAGAAACAGTTGATGCAGAATGTGCAAACCAAGACAACTTTGACATGAAAGAGTACACAAAGAAGTATTCGTAGTCTGAATCCAATATACAGTTCAGGAGAGACAATGCAAACTTTTCACAAGGCATAGAAGTCAGTTCAGTTTCTGTTTACCAATGACATTGGAAACCTCACAGAAAATGAAATCATATTCCCCATTTTCTGTTCATTTGCATAAGAATTTCTCAAGTTTTTCGGAATATAAATGCACACTTGAGATAAGCAAAACAAACCTCGCTTAACCCCAATCACACAGTTGTAATAGGATTCATTTCTTACCGGGTGGCATTTTCCAAAGCCCTGGAAAATGATGAATAATCATCGGTTGAGTGTTCAAGGGAGTAATACCACGTAGCTGCATCTTCAATGAATGAGTTGGAGTCTTCTCCTCCCAGAGAATTTTGCAGAGCCTGATAAAAGGCTGTTTTGCTGTTGGTTCTTCCTTGACTTTCTTCAAATTTCTGAGAACAAAATGCATACATGGAATTTACAAACAAAACCAAAAGATACATTTTTAATGGAACAACACAGGCTCAGATCTCCCTCTGCTGGAACAAGTCCTCTCTGCTGTGATCTCTAATTCCTAGGGGAAGTAGGGGACAATCTTACTTTTGCTTTCCCAACACTTTAACCAGCCAGCAGTATTGGCTTCCTCAAAACATACTATAGGACTGAATCCCTAATCTAGTAAATCCAAATCATGGGTACCATGCTGTGCAGGTGTAGCTCTAATGCTACAGAAACCCTACTGCCTCTCACAGAAGCAGCCACATGGATAGTCCTCCACTGTAGGTGTGCCCAATGCCATCTTTCTGATGAGCTCCCTGAAGGAAAACTAGAGGGGAGAGAGGGAGATATTGCTACTTTCCT
>KZ506510.1:67918-90636 GCA_002844005.1 Limosa lapponica baueri
AGCCCAAATTCTTATGTGTAAAACATCCTGTACAAAGCAACTTTCATGCAATGTTTTCATTTTATTGTGTTTTTTAAATGTATTTGCTACCTTATTCTACACCTGTCATGGATACTTAAAATAGTGAAAAAAACTTTAGGGTACTGATTATGTACCCTAGGAACTGAACCTTTACTGCCTCATCAACGACCAAGCATCAAATAAACACTACGGTTGAAAAACACAGAGAAGGAGATGGATCACCATACAATGCATGGTTAAACTGAGGAACCCCTTGCCTCGAGGCTTTGCGGATGCCAAAATTGGTGAAGACGAAGTTTCATGAACAAGGTTTTGAATGCAAAAAAATAAATAAATCAGTTGATGGTTATTAAATACAAGAAGACTAATTTAGGAAGTCCCTAAGCTCCAAAGTGCTAGAGGTTTGGAGAGCATTTAGCAGAAGTATCACATTTGCTTACTCTATTCTTACAAACATCCACTCTCAGGCACTGCTGAAAACAGCATTCTGTGCTCAATGGGCCTTTGATCTGACTCAGTGCGGTCGGTGTCAGGTTTTTACTGCAACTATGTACTAGTTTCTGTGACCTTCAAAATGCCCCCAAAATTCTGGTAACCTTTCTCAGGCAATTATTGATAACAGAGTGGGGTCCTTGAGATGCGTTGAGTCAGATGAAAGGGGACTCAACAGGCAGAGGTGGATGAGAAACTGGCATTTGTAACACATTTTGAGATTTTTCATCCCAACCAGCACTAAAACAGCACAACCTGAAACACTATGTCTCAACTGTCACTTTGGATACAATATAATACAATTTAAACACCGGACTTTAACATGGTAGCACAAATCAAAGTAGTAAATTCAAAATAAAACCCATGACATTAAAAAGACAAAGCATTTTAACTTTTCAGAAATTGATTCAATTTCACCAATTTTCCATGTGCAACAAGTGTTTCCCATTTGAAAATATATGACCAAGGAACAATTTTCAAATAGCAGTAGATACAACAGCTGCTATCAGATTAATAGAAACAGCTGCACGTTATGTAAAATAATTTACATTCTGCTAACCTTTAAAGAGGTATTAGCAACTGACCTCACAGTTATAGTGGGGGTTTCAACTTTTTTTAGAAAGTAAGTTAGAAAATAGTTAAAGACAGCAGGTGCACCATTTCCTACTGTTCTGGTGGCGCAAAGTGGTCATAAATATTGTCTAAATAATGACATATATAATGCTTACTGTTCTTGTTGCTGCAGCATAGCTTCTGGAGCATATGAACAAATCTAGTGTAGTGTTTTTTTTAAATAAATTGTAACAGTTGGTACACCAAATGTTTACATCTTCCAGGGGCAAAATGTACTTTTCTGTCAAACTGATATAGTGATAACACTAACAGAGTATGTACAGATCTTAGATCTCTAAATGGCTTTTGATAAATGTTGTCACAAAAGATGGTGAAAGACCTGCCAGCCGTTCAGCAGGGTGTTTCAAGGATTCCAGCTAGTTACAAGATGAAGTAAGGAAATGATATCAGCCCATTCTCCTCACTGATGGCGTTTATCAGGACACTGCTCCCCTGGTCATTACAGTTTATATACACATCTGTTATATGTTGCTGAATACTTTTATCCATAAAGAAATCCATAAAGAAATTAACTGACTGTAGTATAGTGCAGGATGGAAGATCTGGTCTACACAGGTCCAGTTGTTTACATGGGGTAAATAAAGTATATTTCTATCTATCCACTCCCCTATGTCCTGGTTCCGGGTTTTGCAGCCAATTATATCTGTACTAAGGAGGGAGAGAAAAAGAAAGAAAACACATGAAGTGCAACCTCAGTCTTCCAACTAAAAAGAAGTTAACAGTCCTTGCAATGTGGAGATTACATGGTAGACACAGAACATATGGAGGATACAAAGAGGGCTGTACTTACTTACTTGCATATGTCAGAGAAAAACAGATATAGATCAGCATGAGTGACCCCGTATATTTAATGCCAGTAGGAGCCATTGGATCCTCCCACCCGAGCATGACATATAGCACCAGGACAAAATTTTGCCCAGTTGGGAATTGAAATCAACATTTTTAGAGGTTTCTGCTCAGCTGCCCTAATCTATGACTGCTCAAAGCTAATATCCCTGAAGGTCTGCCATGGGAATTGCAGTTAACGGGTTCAGGCTTAACCGCTCCATATGCCACATAATAGTGCATTATGGCACCACTTGCCATTCCCTTAACAAACTCTGCTTTGTTTCTCACTTAGCTTCAACCATCTGATGGCTGCACTGGGGATGAGTACGAAGTGCTCCAGGAAGTGGTAAATCTGTCTCAGTTCACATGAATAAACATTCAAGTGAATGCCATAAAACGGTCATTTCCATGGGCAAGACATTGAGCACGAATGTTCAGCATACTCTCTGCTGCAAGCACCACTTGAGAGACCTCAGCCTTTAATTGCAAACAAATCAAACATAAATGTTTTGCTAGCACATAAGTGGTGCCTTCTGTCTTTCTGTTTTATTTTTAATTGCAAAGGCCTTAACAGGCATAAGCGCAGTGTTGTAGTGGGAGTACAGAGACACCCAGCACAACCACATGCCAGTAACCCCCCACAGAACAACATGGTGCCAACTGTATTTACCACCTTCAGATCTGGTGGCAGTCTAGAGGTTTTACTCTCACTTCTAAGACTTGACTGCTAAGAGTTTATAAAACTTGCTTGCAACTCCAGTCTAAGGTGATAAGATTTACATCACAGCTCAAGCATCCAAATGTCTAAAAGTGTCTCCTCACCATTTACAGGATCAGTATTAATAGAGCAAGACCAGGATTAATAGAGCAAGTCCTTGGCTGAATTTGCCAGCACAGATGTTCCCAGGAACTGGAAGAACAGTTATCAGGGGTTAAATTTTTCATCCCTCACTCTTTGAATCTGACTACACTGAAATCAATCATCCTAAAGGAAATGGAAATGAAGGAGTTGCCAATTCCATACACTTGCCACAGGACCTTTTAGCTGTGCCATTTATCTAGCCAAATACATGCATTGTTCTTCTGTCTGCAGAGCTGGAGTACATCCACAGATGGATTTTCACCCCAGGGAGGTTTGGTTCCCTCTTTGTAAAACAGATTAAATAACTTTGTTGTAGTCAAAGGCAAGCTAGGAACTATGGCTTGTTTCCCCGAGCTAAGCTCAGTGCTTTGTCCACCAGCTAACCCTTCCCACCTTCCTTAGTGTATCAGTAAAACCAGTTTTGGGTTTTCCCAGAAAGATGCAAGTCAGATCTACCTTAAGGGAACCCTTAAAATGAATAAAGTAGAAGAGTGGGATACAGTGTGGGTTGTCTCAAATCCTTCTTCTAGGTCTATTGTGGAGAGAGGACAGTTAGCACAGATCAAAGATCCCTTATGACATTACGACAGAGGAAACGGGCCACAGACTTCTTGGTAACAACCACCACCCGCACCAGTTTCTGCCACTGTAGCTAAATACATCTGTGGCCTACTCAGGACTTTATCATCTGACTTCGACTGCAACGACGCATGGTCATGGCTATGATGCAGAAATGCTCTTGAGGAGCTGGAAAATGCATGTTCTTAAATAGCTCAGTGATGGAAGAAGCATTACAGTTTCCCAGCAATTAATACACTAACTGCATGGACAAGAAAGAAATCCAGAAAATTTAAGCTTGCAGCAACTCTTTAACAAAACAGTCTGATGACAGGAATACAGACTGGCCAAAACAGTCATATTCCCTTCCTCAAGACCTAAAAACCTGAAAGAAACATAGGAAAATAGAAATAGAGGAAAAGGTGCATTAAAAACCCATCAGTTCTTACTGAGAACATGAAACCAGCTTAAGGAAGTCAAAAGGGAGAAAACAAAATATAGTCACCTATTGTGAGCATTAGGAATTTTCTGGAACAGAGACGGAATCCGATTTACAGCAGTAGCACCAAGTAACATAGGTACTATTATAATATCTAATAAAGTTAACTATCCTTCGAAGTAAGAAAAGTTAGACCCTTGCCCAAGGAGATGAGAAGATCTCCAAGAGTGGGAGATTTTTAAAACAAGTCTTTTAGGTTGATGTAGGTATGACCTTTGGGTTGAATTGCAACTTTTTGATTTCCTTTCCAATCTTATTTTCTGCAAGCTTTTAGATAAAGAAGATATCCCAGATTTTCTTCTTGGAAGGGGAACATTTTATTTTTGGGCTCTCAATTACCAGTGTTTTTCCTTTCATTTCAGCCTGACAGTGCTGGCTTTTAGCACTTGTGGCTTTCATTAACATCATGATTTGTTGCATAATTTCTAATACATCATGGAATTTCATTTTGGTTTTGCAGACAACTGTCACATGTGGAAATAGTGGTAAAGCAAAGAATTTCACTTCCTAGTCTTCATCACATGACTTGTAATGAGGTTAATGAGGTTTATTCCCCTCTCACAGAGTCTGGATCATTATCTGCAGGCCTCCAGCATCACAGTCCACTTCCTATGCCTGACTTCCTCTTTTAATTGACTCCAAAAGAGGAAAATACATGAAATACGAGCAGGAAACTTCTGCTGGAGACTAAACAAGCAATAGGAACTTTATTCAGGTGGGTCAAAAAGCCTTCTTTCAAGGGTTATTTTTGTCATTAATTCTGAAGTAAATTGGTCTATGTGTTATTTGCTACCAGCAAAGAGAAGCTGGGATTAACCTCTCACTGCCCCCTGCAAGAAGAAATCCATACATTTAGAAAAAGATAGCAACAGACCTGCAGTTCACTTGGGTAACCCTCAAAATTATCCCTGCCACGTTACATTCTCCTGTTGATTTCTTATCATATGTCTAAGCATGTTGGAACATTTAATTTAATTTGGCAGTCTTAAACAGGGAAGTACTATTTTTCCCATCATGGAGAAGGACAAATGAACTAGAAGAGGTTGATATTCTGTCCCAAGAACAGACAGTGCCAGAGGGTTTCCAAGAAGACATAAAATCCCTCTGGGCAGACCTTTGTGCTTTTGAGGACATTTATGTCTAAAGTACAGCATGGATACAATTCTTTCTCATTTCACCATTTCATGCCCTGAAACCTTGGCTCACACATCCATCAGGCCAGGCTATTAGTCATAGCCACTCCATATTCAGAATCATCTCTACAAGAAAACATACTTCTTAAAGGCAACAGAGAAAAACGTTTGCTGCAAAAAAAAATTAAAAATGTTTCTGACTTAGCCCTGCTGCACAGTGAAGAACCTCATAACCAAGTTATGATCTTGCTTTCTTCTTTGTGAGATACAACTGAGATTGCAAGATAAATAGGATTCTAGACACAGTACAACATACTGCTGCATATTAATACATGCTAAATCATTCCTGATCTTTTACCTTTTCATATCTCCCCCAGTAATGTTAATCAACAAATACAACAATGCCATTAATCAGTGTAAACAGAAGATGGAGAATGCCTTTGCATATTTGCATGGAGTGTAATTCATAAATTGTAGAAATCATAAAGAATCTGTCTTGGCTGCATATAATTACTGTCATCAGTATAATAATAGTTCTACCATCAGTTCCTTAACAATGAATCTCTTCCTACCTTAATTGCCTTAGCTCTGCTGATCAACCCATCCTGCTGAGCACTTCCAATGAGCAGATCTACTTTCCGAAGTGGAGGGCGTTGCAGGGCTTTAGCTAATGTTTCCCGAAGGTAAATTCCATCCATCACTGGACCCCAGTACTGGAATGGACCACTTACAGCGAGAAGCTAGATTAGCAAAAAAGCAATAATTAGCTTACCCTGGTGATTTCCATTTTACTGATGTTTAGAAAACTGAGCTGATTGATAGCCTTCAAGTGAACAAGTGACCAGTCGGTGTAAGTGTAAACTCACCATTGGCAGGAAGCAATGCTTTTGCTGACAGTCTCAGTAACTGAAACAAGCTGAATAGGTCAAGAGAATTGATGGTCTAAGAGCCATAAAAATATTATTTTGAATTAGAAATTGGCTCTATGCCGGTTCTGATTGAAAAATCTATTGTCAGTGAGTGTTTTAATCTGTGGGTATAGGATCCATCTCTAGGATCATCTAGACTGCAGCTTTCACAAGTCTCCCACTTAAAAGACAGAGCACTGATATCCCTTCCTACTTCCTCTTCTGCAAAAATGCAGTTACTGAAGCTACAGACACTTGATTCTCCTCTAGACTAATACCCAGATGCAGATTAGAGGGTACTGAAAGAAGGTAAAAATTATATTTAGATTAGTTTTGGAAGACGTGGTCAAAGTAGTGTAAAAGGAACCTAGCCTAAAGGAGAATCAAGCTGTGAGTATTCATAGGTCAGAAGTGGATGTCATGGACATCAGCATCACTCCACCAAAGCTACTGCAGTTCCTCTTTCACAAGGATTCAGTCCAATTTATTTTTTAAGCTTCCTTGCAGCTTCGTGTCAATTGAAGCTTCTTTTTGGTTCCTTGCCAGTGGCATATATTTTGCAATGGTGTACCTTAGTCTGTGCATCATTGAGGACACGAGCAGGCAACTGGCGGAGGCAGGCTACAATTTCCTCACTGGTGGATGAAGGGCATCCCACATCTTCAGCCAGGACTCCTGCTTGGGTCTGTGCTCTCCTCTTAGTAATAATGGATGCTGGAGAAAAAGCTGAACCTCCCTGGAAAGGAAAAACAATACCAGTCAATACACGCTGTCAAAACACCTGGGCCCTGGGTTCAGGTAAAAAAGCTGAGAATCAAAATCTGCTCAGTTGAAGAATGTGAAACACTGTTATTTAAACCATAAGAAGCAACCCAAACTATTCTATAATAACATTGTTGAGTAACCATGAAAACTACTTATTGAAAATGCAGATAAATTAGTATAAATCTGATAAGATCTGACCTAGAACAGAAAGGCTGGAATAGCTCTGACATGGTTCAAATGACTAATTTCCAAACATCTAAATCAGTTTACTGTAACTGCTAAGATTAGCTTCTGTCTTCTAAAAAACACTCAAACCCTAGATGCATGATATGAAAGACCCCAGTCTATCCAACCGATTAACTTACTTCTTACTGAATTTGCTCAAAGCATAACTGTAAGTCTGAAAAAGTATAAAACCAGAAGCAAGTTAAAAAGAAACAGAAAGCAAACAGCAAATCCTTATTTTGAAATTGTCTCAAACCTTTGAGCATGAAGAGCTTGCCTTGGCCAGCACCCAGGACATTTTTTATATTTCAAACAAGCAGACCCATTGATACTAATAGGATACCAGTGCTCACAACTGGAGAAATATGTTTCCAAAAATAATTAGAAAGACATTATTGCTTGGATGTAGAGACAGTCTTTTTAGTTCACCGTATGTAGAATTTCCAGTGCTACTACCTTCCTGAACGTTTTCTCTTCCTTTTTGAGGGATATGGAAAACAAGCACTGTTATTAGCCTAATGACTGAGATGCAGATGGTTGCAGACAAGCTAAGGAAAAAGCTAAGATTGCTATCCTGGGGCACTAGAAGAGCCATCTCTGCTTTTAAGAGAGCAGAAGGTCTAAAGAAGAAGAAATAAGCACTGCTTGGTCTTATTCCTCACTTCCGCCCTCAATTTAGATAATAATTTGAGTGAGCAATGGGCTTTATCCTCACGTGGGATTTGCGGTGGCCTATCTTGCGTTTGTAAGGCACGATATTTGCCAGCTGCTGACTAGGTGCACTGACTCAGTTAGTCATGAGAGAGAAAGGAAAATATTCTTGATGAGAGCATCCCTCTGTGTGGGTGTGTCCCCAGGACACAGAATGAGAACTTTCCTTTTTTGCCTGACCTTCAGAGGAGCATGTTCACCAGAACTAGAATGGGTGAGACTAGCAAAAGGATAAGCCGGCATGCCAGCTTCCCTCTGAAGCGTAGCTTCCTTGCTTTTCATTTGAAGCAAGGAATTATGTGTCTCCTTGGTATAGCAGAGAAGTTAGATCTAGGATTGCACAATATTTATCCATGAATCTGGAAAACATATTCTTCAACATCAGAACTGAAAGTGCTTGACATGTTTTGTCAAGTATCCAGTATCTCTAAAAGGCATTCACTTAAAATAAAAAAAAAAAAAAAAAAAAAACATAAAATATTAAAGGGCTTCAGTTTCCCAAATTCTGAAAGTTTCACAGATTTGGAAAGTGGCAGTTTCTGTGTAAATTCTGAAGTTGCCCTATTAAAAGGCTAAGTTTGATAGGGAGAGTACTGAGATCAGATGACATACAGAATCCAAAAATTCACTTTGATCAAGCAAAACATCCTAGTGCGTGCTTGATTTTGAACACATCTCCTCCCAGGGATTTTAAACCTATGCAAAGTTCCCCTGTCTCTGAGATCTCTACAAACTGAAAGACTATGCTTGGGTCAAGCACTGAGTCAAACAACAATTACAAAAGATTCTCGATAGAAGCATCCCACAAGTCTTCTCTACAGAGAGAGAGCTAAAAGCCTGGACCTTCATGTCACATCGCTGGATCTGTATGGGTTGGCATTAGATATGGTCCAAGTTCAATGAGTAAAAGAAAAAAACCAAAACTTCTGCATATACATTTGTGAGGTGAGGACGGTTCTTCTTTGAAGCCTTACTCTTGCTGTGCCTATATTCTCTTCTTTGCATGACTGGTTAGAACAGGTTTATGTGCCCTTCTTTATTTTTTTTTCTTCTATTTTCCACGGTAATGGCCACTTCCTCAGTTTGTGTTTTTTTGGTTTTGTTTTTTTTTTAATAACATCCACATTCAGGAAGGATGTCTTGCGTTTTGGGGTTTGAATGAGATGTGGTATCCACCACTGTTATGCACGTTTAATTTTTATTGGGACTGGAAGTGGGTGATAGAGGGACTTGGGACATCATTCAAGCAGAATTTGGAAGCAATACCATTATGTTCCCTCCTCTGGTGCATCTGAAATACGTTCCAGGCTCTGGAAACAAGGGTCCTCTTACTGCAGAAGTTAGGCAAGAAAAGCTGTACCAGTTCTCTGGTTTTCAAATTCACATCACAATTCAGGCTCATTGTTTCCTCACCCTCACTAAAAAAAGTCAGGAACAAATAAGTGAGAGAAGAAGCTGGAGGCTGCCCAGAATTAAATTTCTTTCTTTTTTGAGCCTGCAGTTTTCACATTAAAAATAAATTTTCCCTAAACACTGTAGCCACATTAGAGGCAGACTCAGGACACAGAGGATACCATAGCTGCACTCAGCATTTCTGTTGGCTTCTTTCCCTGTAAAACTATAATTTATTTGTGTGATTAGTCCCAGCAACCAGTAATGAAGGAGTTGTTTGCTTTAAAAAATAGGACTATTTAGGCAGAATAAGAAATAGTGGAGGAACTGTTCATTTCCATTACATGACACCCCTATTACCATCAACATGACAGACTCATGAATCAGGAAACCAAAAATCATGAGATCAGCTCAAAAATAACAAACACTGTGTTCTTTTTGTTAGTCCTCTGTTTTTTAATTCTCCAGGAATTCTCCCATACCTATAAACACAAGGGCTAGAAAATTCACTTTTAAAACTAACAGCTGAGATCTTCAGATAATCCTGCAGAGTAGTTTTTTGAAAGCAAACCTGTAAACAATATGAGGTATACAATAAAATCATGAATGTTTGCCATCTTGCCATCACAGGATATTTCGTATCTCAGCTACATTTAGATGGGCTTGACAGGGAACTGAAGTCACAGGCAGTTCTTGTTTCAGCTGTCCTCACAGACCGACCCGCTGTCATCAGAGGAAATTCCGACGACATTTTGGTCAACGACCCAGATGAAAGCATTCAGTACCAAACTGCTGAGAAGTGGTTGCAGCTATGTTGCACAATCCACACAGCAATATCACGCTGTCGTCCTAAATTTACAGGAAGAGCGGGAACATTACAATGGTGGGCAGTAGTACTTACTGTAACAAGTTATGGCATTGAAAATGGAAGGCAAAGCTTTCAGTGCTATTTGGTTCAGGGACCAGATGCTTTGCAAGCATTTCTTTATTTACCTTTTCAAAATAAGAGGTTAAGATGGACTGTAGAAATTCAGATATTAGGAAATTTTCCCATGACGGTGAGAAGCTGATGAATGCAATTCGGTTTTCCATGAAAATGAATTCTTGCTTCGCTGGTAGGCTATGATCAGCTGAGTCCAGGCTGGAACTCCTTGCAAACTTCTCTCTTGGGACATCGTATGTCACAGATCTGTGACGGTGCTGCCCTGTCCATCCCAGTTTTCCCTCCACTTGCTGAGCACACTTAACTATTCACATCTAGCCAAACGCTAGCATTCTGCTTCATATGTCTCACAGATTAGGAGCTTTTAGTTAAATGGCACCCCTTGCTGCTATTCTGATGAGATAATGAAAAAAAATATACAGACTATTACTGTAAACTGTACCTCTCTCTCCCAACATACCTGGAAAAGACAATTGCTGTATAAGATGCAGTCCTGAATGTCTTTTAAATCCTCTTTTACTCTGGAAACTCGCTTCTGCAAAGTTTTTCAAAACTGATTCACAATCGATCTAATGATAGAAACTTCACTGCAACTAGCTTTTATCACCCCCACTCTGTAAAGCCAAAACCTTCTTCCTCTGCTCACACCATGACCTCTTGTTTTTCCAACCTGACTTGAAACTGAAAACCCTGCTTGAGCCACGTTTGTCTCTTCTACACATGCGCTCCCTTCAAATTAATGCAGTTTTTCTGACGGCTGCAAGGCTGCAGCCTCCTTACGGAGCAGACCAGAAGAATGCTACAGACAGCAATGTTATTGCAAACAGAAATAACAGTAACACCACTCAAAAAGCAAGGTCAAAAATATCTAATGAAAACAGCCAAGCCAATGAGCTGCCCTGATAATTCTATTTTCCCAAAAGAGCCAGCTGTACAGCAATATTTCACTTGTTAGAGATAGGCAGTCTCCAGGCTCAGTTGCATACGGTTCCCAGCAAGGAGTATCTGTCAGACCATCTGGTTTGACCTCTGGGATAGCCAAGGCTCTTCCATTTCCTGACTGCTGGGCTCAAGGGCTTCTTATCACTTAAAACATGGCTCGTGTTTGACTAAAGCCTGATCTTGCATGAAACATTTAAGTTGGGCTTGGAGACACCAAAAAATGGACACCGCAATCTTCTCCTTTGCAGTTCATGCCTGAAGATACTCACTCCACTGACGGGAAAACTTATTTCTCTTTGAGGATGCCTTCAGTTTCAGTTGACATCAGATCAAAGAGATTGTTTATATCCTGTTTTTTCTCCCTGCAAAAATAAGCAAGCTGCAACTAAGTGACTACTAACTCTTCTTTCCTATTAGCTTAACAGATTTTTCTCTAAAAGACTGGATTTAAAGTATTTTCAGAAGTTGTTGTCAATTTGGGCCTTCCCTCCACCCCCCACCCCTTGCAGGCTTGTATTTCAGTATCTTGCATTTCTTTTCCTTAAACCTCTAGCTCTGTACAGTGACAACACACGAAGCTTGCAGGGCTCTATGTGGAAACAGGAATGTCATTTTTTCCAGGCTTTTAGGCAACGTCTGTCTTCAAAAACCTGGAAGAGTAGAAATCTTTGGGACCAGGCCGGGGAGTCTCTATCATGGCTAAGGAGCTCTGTTGCTAAAGTGACAAACATCAGCACATGAAGTGTAACAGGGAACTGGCTGGTTGGTCCAGCAATGGAAAGGGAGAGTGAGATATAAAATTTTTCCTTCCATAACTATCTACTAGAATTGTGATTTCCAAATAAAAATGAGAGAAAGGAGAGGGTCCCCTCACTTCTGTCAAAAATAACATTTCCAAGATTTCTTTTTTATACATGACTCTTGGCAAATCCCTCTTTGCTCTAATCGGAGGCAGTCCTGCAAGTGCAGTGTTCCTCTCTCAAGTGACTCACTGAGTGCCTGTGTCAGGTTAGTGACTTAAATAACAGGATATGAATACTTTTAAGATGACATATAAAGCCCCACTTAATTCATATCAAAACTTTCTTCCATTTAGATGTAAACATTGCCTTATCAATTATCTTATCATTAAAAAACAAGTTATTAACTGAACAAACTGAACAGGAAAACTTGCTCTCATCATTGCATAAGGGTAAATCGCCACTAGAAACAGGAAGAAACGATATGAAAATGGAGAATTGTATTTATCTCTCTCCACTGCGAACTCATCTGTTCTCCACAAGTATGGTACAAACCATGGCTGAAATTCATTGTCTTTCCAATGGAGTATGTTCTATCAAACAAGCCTAGACTCTTCTTTAGTGCGACCAAACTTTACCGCTCAGTCTGAGACCTGCCCCATTTGTGAGTGCAGCTTGGGATGTAACCTGGCTTCTCACAAAGGCACAAAGATCATCAGGGCCAGCCTCAGGCAGATATTGGTGAGAAGGATCAGGGAAAGGCAGAGTTCAGCCCCTGCCTACTCCCATGAGTCATGCAGACATCCCCCAACCTGACTCCAGAAACATTGTACATCCATTCGGTGAATGCCATAAGGAAATGTGCACGACACATCCCTGGGACCTGAAGAAACCAGTAACATCCTAAACTATCAAAATATAACTGGCAGGGATAATCATGGGGCAGTGTGGTAAAACCAGCTCCCCAGAGCACTAGTTATAATGGTGTCATGGCTCTGCATTGTAGACTGATTTGCTTATGAAGCTCTCTAATGCTTTCCTGTCCATTCAAGGTGAGGACTGTTAGCACAGCCCACCAAGAGAAAAGATATTCTCCTGTAATTACATAGCTCCACATTTTGGCACAGCTTTGGGAATTTGATCACTGTCTCCTGGTTCCAATAATGCTTACACAACAGCACCCACACTTGTCAACTTTTAGTTTTCATCATCAAACCGATTTGCATTACAATGAGCATGTGCTCAAAGCTAATTCGGTGTGAATTAGGAACTCTGCTTGGGGTTCCTGGTAGGGTTCTTTTGGTTTGGTTTAGGGTGTTTTTTTCGTTTAGTTCTTTTGGGGGTTTGGGTTTTGTTTTGTTTTTTAATTTTACTACACAAAATTAGGTATAAGAGTTTTTCAGATCTCATCTTTATTATAAAAGCAAAGAGCAAACCTTAATAAATCCCTTTGATTTCTACTTTCATATCTTGCAGTACTACATTCCTGAGTGACTTCAGTCGGGTTATTTAACAGGCTACTATCTTGGTTTTCCCATCTCAGACACTGAGATGAGAAAGGTCCTGAGGCTCCTGCTTCTGCACTGTGTACAACTGATGTGAAAATGTGCTCCAGAGACAGGCTTTCACTCCATATTCTTTCATTGCTGATATTGAGCTTCAATTACGTGCAGACAGAGGTGTTTTGGAGTGCAGACTAAAGAATGAAGCAAACCTTGCATTCTCATCCAGGCTCAGTAAGAATGGAAAACAAAGGTTTGTGCCTCTTCCTGTCTGTCTGAAAAAAAATAGCAAAACTACATAAAACAAAACAGTTGGGGACTGAACATTACGGGATAAATAAAATTGGAAGAAAAAAAAAAAGGAGAACGAGAAACCCTTTCTGTGTAAGTAACGTAAAACAGGTTATTTTGCTCATTTTTTATATCTGCTCAAACCAGCCCTGGTGCAACATGTTGAAAATCTCCCTGTTTCCCTCAGCCCATAGATAAAAAGTGTCTTGAGTAGTGACTTGCAACAGGAACCTCATCTGTTGCAAACACTTTGAGCCTTCCTTATTTCTCAGAGAGGAAGTATGTGGCCTGTTTGGCAAACGCTGCTCTACATGACAGCGTGAACTTCACAACACACTCATTCGACTGGCTGCTCCTCGACTTGATCAGCGAAACCTTGCTGGCAGCATGAGAACAGTATTATGACTACGGCTTTTTTGAGAAATACTGCAACCTGGAATATCATGCCTAGCATTTAAAGGTAATCCTGCTCTGATACATTTTAGATTATCTGCCTATGGGACCAAATGTTTCAATTTTATTTATATAAAAGGGAGTGCTGTTTCATTAACAAGGACAGCATTCAGACCACGGATTTCAAATACCACCAAAGGTAGAAATAGAAAAGCCTGCCTTGATCCTTTTCATAAGGAGTGGTACTAAAGATAGAAGGGACGAGGAGTATTTCTATGGAAAGCTCACAGTAAGACAGATGCATAAGACCTTATGCTGAAGCAAACTGCAGCTCGCAATAACCCAAAAATATGAGAAATGTCACTGGCAGATTAGTGGGGTTTTTATTCAAAGTGTTAGAAGTTTGCATGATGTGGTATTTCTGTGTTGTTTCATAGTTGCATGTTTATGTGAATTACCTTGATTACAGCATTACATCGTTCTATGTAAGCGCAAAGGTACAAGTGTCTAAAAGCTGAAAGGATGCTCATTTTGATTAATGACAAATTAAGAGAAATTCACCCCCAAAAATACACAGTTTCTGAAATTGAAGCTGCTTTTTTTCCCCACGTGAAAAATAACAGGATGTTGGTGCTTTAATTTTCAAATTAAATGGGATTCAGACATTACCTGTGAACCTTACTGAGAATTAAATTCTAAGACCTTGGCGGTATAGATGTGAATATGAGGTAACAAAAATAAAATAGAGTAGAGCATCTCAGGAATGATGAATGTCCAAATTTTACCGGCCTGCAGTATTCTTTGCATAGGGGCTTTACTCAGGTGATTATTTTGCCTTTTTAATTCTCTTATTATTTTCATTTCTTTATATTTACTATTTCTCAATCATTTTAAATATAACTTCAAAAAAGTTCTTACAAAGCAACAGACTTTCCTATATGCTGTGCTATTTGACTGCTCCAGAAGCGCGTTTTCTCAGAGAACGGGTCCTGTGAGAGGAAATTATTGCTACACGTGCTGCACGCAGGAACGGAAGGTGGAAATTGTACCACAGGTTTTTGGGACCCACGACATAGGTCAATGAGATTCCAGTCTTGACAGACGAAGGGCTCATATCTGCCGAGAGTTCTGCCATTGACAAACAGGACACAAAGCCGGACTGGGGCTGTAGATGTTTCCTCACCTTCCCTTTGGCAGCGAAAATAAAGCAGTAAAGGTCACTAAACCCCAGTAGCTGGGTGTTTGCAGACAGCTAGGGCTTCAGCCACCAGCTTTCCTTAAACACAAGAGGAGAGGGGAGGAAGGAATACTGCAAATGTGTTCTGAACAGTTAAAATCCAATGTCCACACAAGCCTGAGGAGGTGGCCTGTGAGCAGGGAAAGCCACCCATACATGGCCCAGGAGCACGGTGGTTCCTCTGAGCTCAACAGCAGCTGCACTCCTCCAAGCAGGGCATTGGGTTGATAAGACAAGGTGAGCTTGGAGTCTATCACGTCTCCTTAATTCCTCCCAAACCACCCTCAGTGAACGATTTTCTTTGGTTCTGGCATAATTACCTGTTTCTATGACAGAGGGATGCCACCTCTACTCATATCCCAAACTCTGTCACCAAGTTTAAGTGAGATGCAGTGCCTGGAGAAGATTTGCCATTTCAAAAGAGTATAATCTATAAAACTGTTATTGTTTCGCTATTGACTTAAATGGTAAAAAATCATCTTGGCCACAAGATGCTCTACAGTTTCCTGTAAGTTAATTTTTGCAGAGCATCTCAAAATTTCAGAAAACTGCCATACAGTTTATCATATAACAATGGATTTGTATTGTGCTGCCAATACTTGACACCAGCACAAGTTCTTTAAGCCATTAAGTTCTATCACACACTTGAGAGTCACGTGCACTGCTGGTTTAGAAATACTTTGGATACTAACTCATACACTGTTACTCTAAAAACAGTGATCTGCCATTGCCAGCAAGTAAATAGAAACAATCTTCTACCATGTCCATTTCAAAAAAAAATTTCCATTTCTTTAATTTCCATCACATTTTCAAATGTCTGAGATTTGAGCCGTACCTCAGGGCGTTCACTCCACCACCTTTGACTGGACTATAGGCACCTCTACTCTGCCCAAATGCATAATGACAAGTGGCCTTAGCAGTAAAACCTAGTCAGATATCCGTCATTTTCCTTATAATCACTTTGGATAAGTGAATCATCAACAGCTCACAGCTTTCTATTTGCTAATTTTTATTGAACACTTCTGCCACGAGAGAACATCTTGAACCTCTGTCCCTTTTAAGACTTTATGCTGCCACCAGTGGTTAATTAGTGACAGTAAAACAACATGGAAAATGTAACGAGACACAGCACACCGTCACACTAGTGACATCAAAGTCCAAAATGCCATGGCTCTTCACTGTTACCGTAAGTACTTTATAGCAGTTGTATTTTCCATAAGTCTGATTTTTCCACCTCTAAAGTAGCAGCACGGAGCAGCATGCTCTGTCCTGTTGACTTCAGAGGTCCTTTGAGAAGAACGATGTCCTACAATGCCATAATGTGTATGGCAGAAGTGAGCCAGGCTAGTTTTGGATGTGCTCTGTGTAAAAATGAACTAGGCACATGCCAGTTGCCTGGTACTTAATCCAGCTGGACTAGACACCAAGAGGTTTAATTACAAACTACATATAAGCAAACCTTCAAAAACGCGTCAGGTATTTTTAAAGCAACGTTTAGAGTTTAGACCCCTAAATACCGTCTGAGAAAATGAAGATGCCTTGGCTCAAACGTGCCACGCTTTTAGAAAGTTTGTAAGTGTGAAGTAAAGTTTTCAGAAGTCTTTCCATCATGGACAAATGCGACGTATCACTTTCCGCAGTGACTCAGACACACCCGAAAATTCTATCCACTGTATCTTAAGAGTAGGAAAGAAGCCCTTGAAAGCACTCTGTCAAAACTCTGATCTCTAGTAGGATGCCTCGCTCTCCTGGCCTGCAAATATCAAGACCCAGAGCAAAGGGGTACATAGAGGTAGGAATCTATTATTTTTATTTTTCCATACTTTTGCAACAGAAAATACAAGTACTATTCTCATCTAAATAACACTTACACATGTTAAAACTATAGATGGGCATAAGAAATTTATGCTGCCATGCTTGGCAGTGATCTGGAATTGTAAAAAAGTTTTGGTAACTGCAGCTTGCTTACTATACACTTAGCCAGACTTGAATTGCCCTTTTCAAGTACTCCAAAAGTGCAGCTCCTACAGCACAGAGCTCAGCGGAGGTTATCTGTCCGGGTGTTCATCCCACTTCTCTGGCTGACTTTTTCAGACTTGTTGAGCTCCCTATTCCCATGGCCAGGATATTCTGCTGGCTAATTTGAAGATGAGCCAAGAACATCTATAGTATCGGAACCAAAGTACTGGCTGCACTTTTCCTATGCGTATAGCTCTCACTCTTGCTGGGATACAACTGAGAAAAATGTTGATGAAATTAAAATTGGGTCTTGTAAAAAATATTCATAGTCAGTTCAGAAAATTATAATCTTGCAAGTAGACGGTGCCTGCCAAAAATGAATTCTGATTTCAGTTTTAGAAACTTAGGTGCATTTAAATGGATAATGATTTTGGTTTTGTTATCACTAGAGACCTTCTTATTGAAATGTGGATGTCCAAATAGTTTAATTTAAATTTAAGGCTATTTTTTTATTCAGCTTCTAGACTTCCTATATCAGGCAATGAAACAGCTTTTTGTCCTTGTGAAAGCAGATTTCAGACACTTGTCAGAAAGACACTGGCACAGCTGCATCCTACAGATGTGCCACAAGCTAGTTCATGAGTGCAGGCAGTGACAGGGTGATGTGCCATTTGGCTGGTGACATAGAGACTTCTAGCAAAGAGCTTTTGGGAACAAGCACTAAGAAGCTTGAAAATGAGACGAGGTGGAGTCAAACTGTGCATTACCATCTGTTTTAGCACTAATCTACTTGCATTTGGTAAGAGACAAATTCTCTTTCTTTTGAACAGCATTTTATTCTGTAGAGTGTCTCCATAAAATCGCTGTAAGATATTTATGGTATTAAGCAATATACTCCATTCTGCCAATCTTATTCCAAAAGACAATTACTAATAAAGCCTGTCTGATTTCAGCAGTACAGCTTCTCAAGTTGGACACTTTTCCAACTAACACCACCAGGCTCTAGCCTGTTGTAAGGAAAGAGCAACATACCAAAGGTAGTCGTCATCTTTGAAATATTTAAGCTAGAAAAGACTGAAAGACAAAAATTGCACCTGAGTTTAGTAAATACCCAGATGCTGCTGCTAGGGCTCCTGCTATGCTTTTCACAGGGCAACAGACAGACAAATATTTTTGAAAAATAATGAGCTATCAGCTACTGGTGTTGAGTTATTTTGCTTTAACGTACAATTTCAAACAGGTATAGCTTATTCTCCTCGCCTCTGGAAATAGAGCATAGTGTGTGACACCTTCCACATCCAAAGGATTTTTCTTTCTGTCCTCTGTCAGGGAGAATTAGGATTGGTGCAGTAGAGTCATGAGAAGGAACACTCTCTCTCCAGATATTTAGTTCCACAATTGTCTGATACTGTTTCTTGCACATCCACCAAGACTTAAGAGAAGTATCTGAAGAATCTGAACTACTGGCTTTATGCAGGAAGAGTGTTTTGAGATCAAACACTTTGAGGGAAGGTGTTACTTTTTAAAAAAAAAAGAAAAGAAAAAAGAGGAAAAACAACATTACCTACATTCACTGAGAGCTCAAGTGCATCAGAAAGAAACCACTGAACGTTCTCGGTGTTTGGCAATAAGGCAACATAATAGACACACAGCGCAGAAAACCAGATCCATCAATCTATTTTCTTTGTAGCTACAGCACTCCAAATGCTGAAAAGAACATTTTGTATATGAAATGACTGTACGGGCATGGCTTTGCTGTGACTTCCTATTGTGCTGAGGTGCTGGTAATGGAAACTTTTACTGCACTGCGTTCTTCTGAGCACTTCCCTAGCTGTGGTTTTCTGCTATTCCCCTGATAAAAGCACCAAAGTGGTGAGAGTTTAGCAAGTATGTAAAACTCTCACATGAGTTTGACACAAGAGTTCTCAAAAGCAAAACTGTATAAAGTTGGAGACTCCCAAACTAGGTCATTTCTCATCTGTTAGCACAGCAGGTGTTATTCTGATGTTTAATTTCAATGTCTCGTTTGATTTAGTTCTGAAAAGCTTTGACGGAATTAGACAGCGCAATGGGAAATACTGTGAAAACGCTGAGAGCCTCTGAAGAAACAAATGTGCCGAGCCAAACGGGTAAGCACTCATTTAATTTCTTTCGAGAGAAAAAGATGTTCAAAATATATGGTACATTCATCCATGTGTCCTCCTTCATCCGCCTGACGTAGTAAAAGCAGGCAAGAGCATGACTGCTGTGAGAGAAGGAGGGCATCCTCAGACAGTGCTTATTTTTAGGTACGTTCTAGCTCATTTTCCAAAAAGTGCTTTAATTAAAAAACCTAGATGTTAAAACTATTATTTGCTGGTGCTCCCTGAAAGATGTTCCTTCCAGTTCAGAAAGCACTGAAGCACTACTTCAGAAACGAGAATTACTGTATTTTGACATACTTGCATGTGATATTTTATACAAATTTGTTCTGGAAATTTGGGTTTGCTTCATTTAAGGTTAAAAACCTTGATGATGTTATGCTTGCACTGAACCTGATGTCCACTGTTAGACAGTTGCATTAAAAGTAGCACGCAGCCAACTTGTCAGTGGGTTTATCAATAAAGGTCATACAGAAATACACATTTCACAGGCCAAGCTACCAAAGGGAGATATAACACATCCCCACTGTGCGTCCTCACGATAAAATAAATCAGGTTGCAAAGCTCCCCCTGCACACACGTAGGCTGGTAGAGGTCATGCATCTGAGAGGGAAAGCAAGAGGGATTCAGTGACCTGCTACTTCCAAACTGCGAGTAGATGGAGAGTCAGTACAGCCTCAGCTCTCACACCACGATACAACAGACAGGTGGTGCAAGGGCCGCAATAAATCACTCCCCAAAGGTGAGGAAGAGAAAACAGTTTGGGTTTTTTATTTTGGTTTTTTTTTGGGTGGGTTTTTTTTTTTAGAGGGGGAAGGCATTAATCAAAATTTTTGGGTTTTGCATGAGAGATGGTCCAGTTATGGTTCTCATTATTATAAGAATAGGGAATCAGCCGGTTTCATTAGTGCTGGAAGGAAACCCAGCCCTGTTTTTAGCGTGGCCAAGAACTAGCTGATGCGGGCAGCTCTGCAGCCTTAAGTCCAAATAAAGCAGAGACCAAGTTCTGTTAAGGCTACTCAGAGGCCCATAACATTAACCGACAATTTATTTTTTTGTGCAGAAGAATGCCTATGTTGGTATTCCCAGCAACTGCTTTCATGAATACCGTGACCATAAAGCAGAGAGACATTCACTCCCTCAGAGCAGGACCTCGCTGAGGAACAGGGGAGTGAGGGGTCGCTGCCATGGCTGTGGCCAAGTTTGTATTGTTCCTGCACATGCTAAAAGGCAGGATTTAGCAGGGCTAAAGCCAACTGCATCCCCTTCCAGTAGTGTAAATAGCACACATCCTAAAAGATATTGCTAGCACAGCAATTACAAGGGGAAATTACCCATTTAGGAATTCAGGGCTCCATCTACTTGCACTCTTCTACACGTCAAGGACATCTAGAAAGGTGCTTTGTCAGATCCTGCCTGCCTTTCAGCTGCCATCCATGGAGGGAACAAGCCTCCCATAGCTGTAGTGGCATCTGTCAAAGCCACAGTGACGTCTCAGACACTCACACAGGTGAAATTGCATCCAAAGGCAGCTTTAAAAGCCTGCATAACTCCTTGGATCCAACTCTTACTCTGAATCAGACCAGCATTATTCCCAATGGCTTAAATGTTGGTAATTAAAGTCAGGAATACAAGCATTCAGTACTTTCATCCAAATCTAATGAAAACAGACTTTTGAAAAGGAACTCAGTACTAAAAGCATATATTGAGGTTAATTCAATGAGTTTGTATCTTTTTGTCTTCCTGAGCAGATCAAACTCCAAATCACATCACCAAACACGGAATATTTCCCCCAGGCCAAGAACAGCCACCTTTGATTTAAGTGAGGTGGAGGACCTAACCTACAGACTTACAACAGTCCCAATAGTTATTAGGAAAAGCAAGTTTTACACTGGCTCATTTCAGTGATGCTGAATAAAAGGAAGGACTGAAACAGAAGGGAAATAAAGGAAAGAACAACAAAAAATGGGAAGAAAACAGGTAACTGGAGCCTTCAGACTTCATCTGCAGCAGGAATGTATTCATCAGACCCCTCTAAGCCCCTTGTGCTGCCTGAGAGCTGCACTGAAAGCAAAACCTTGTGCTTTCCTCACCTCCAGTGCGTGAGTCTTGGTCCTGAAAAAGGGAACAGTGCATGAGCTGCATTTCCCCAGGAGGCATTTGAACTCCACATATGGCTGCACTTCATCTGAAAGCACACTGTATGGGCATTCCTGACACGACCTAGGTACTAATAACAGAGTAGTACCAGCAGCAAGGGGGCATCAGGGGATGTGAGCCCACCCCCTCCTCTTTCCTCCCATGGGACCCTGAATCAAGGGTTAATCCTTACTGAGCTGCAGCTGCATAACTCTCAGTTCCCAAGCTGGCTGGTTTAGATCTAATTTGGGTACGCCAGGGCAACTCTGCAGCCACACCTTACGGCTGCTGCACAGCCAGCCTCCCAGACACACACGAGTGCCCTCCTTTACCCTCTCTGGTAGATGCCGTGCTATAAATCACAGTATTTCTGCTGGGCAGTAAAGCTGGGATGATGCAGGGAGCTGAGCTCTCAGCAGCTCATTCCCACTCCACAGAAGGACCACACGGGTGCACAGCACAGCATAGCATTTTTTTGAGGGTGATGAGCTGGATCTGGATGCTCTGCCTATGTTCTCCCTCCTCTCTAACGGTGTTTCGTAGTCCATTCACGATGAATAATTTGAAGCATGTGATATTCAGTCTCACACTTTGCAAGAAATCCAGGGATGCAGACATCTAAAACCAGTGTGTATTTCATATTCATTTTCTACTCCTAAAAAACTCCCACTTAGAGATTAACACCTGATTTAGTGGAAATGTCTGTGCTTCGATCTTTCCACTCCAACTTTTGAGTTGTTCCATTTCAGATGTAACCTACACTCGCACTGCGGAGGAGAGGTTGAGCTAGAAAAACTCAGTCAAATCTTCTTTTTTCTTTTACAACTTAAAAGTACGGCGAGCTCATCAGATCAAAGCTATTAGATCATTGTAAAATTTAGGTGTGGAGAAAGAGGGTAATTATTTCAGTCCTTGTTTCGAGGTTTTTGTGTCTGAAAGGAGCCAGTATGGGTTTTGTGAAATGTTGTAGAGTGCGGTGGGGTATTTTACATGACCAAAAAACCCAGTGAGGTTTGATTTAAATACCAATTAAAATGAGGTCTTGTTTGTGGAGTGTGAGGGTTTAAAGGTTTTGGTAGTACAAAGCCCCTTTACTTTCACTCTAATGTAAGTACATGCAGTTTAAGAGGTAACGTTCGCATGGATGTGGCAGCCAAAACTATGATTAATTCCTTCCTTTTCAGAGCTACAAATTAATGTGCAAAATTGAAACAAAAACGGATATAAAGATGAAAGTGTAAGTAAAGTAACACAGATCTTGCTAGAAAAAAAGTCACGTACCCTGTAGTGCATAACGAAATGCAAACCACTGGTACGCAAGGAAAGAGAGCAGAAAAGCACTTGTTTTCCACCCTTTATAAAAAACCAGCATGTTTTTAAAAAAGCATTGCTAAGGGCATTGTC
>KZ506510.1:94424-149579 GCA_002844005.1 Limosa lapponica baueri
TCCTTCCCTGCCAGGGTATGTGCTGATGTCAACAGGAACTATTTGCCTGCAGACTCTTGCTGCACATAAGCTGTAGGTATAATCTTTTTCTCAAGTCGTTCAAAGAAGCAAAATGCAGTGGAAGAGAAGAGCAGCATGGCAGAAAAGACCAGAGCACAAATGATGAGGAATCACCACAGAGAAGCCAGCATGAAAAAGCAGCATGTACAGCTTCTATAATGGCTGCTTTTCAGCCCGCTACCAAAGAAATTATGTGTAGCAGCAATCAGCCCCACCAATCATGCCAGGAACGTGATATATGGAACCCCCACAGAAAATACAATTCTCTGCAGATATTTGTGACTGCTCTGTGTTGGCAGGATTAGATAAGCACCACTGGCACAGTGTCTCACTATGCACACTTGTCCTATGCACACCTTTCATTACCAGATGAACAACCACATTTTGCTGGCAGCAGTCAAACCAGATGTCCTCTAATGATCCCCCCCAGTCTACAACATTTCTGTGTCTCCTGCCCCAGGAGAGATGTGCTGCTTTGGGACTTTTAATCATCACAGGGATTTTTCAGGGTTAGTAATATTACAGTTTGGAAAGGAGATGCTGAGTCTCACAGGATTTTTTGTTTTTGCAATTGTTGGTTCTGTCTGGGAGAGCTGCAGAGGAAAAAGAACCACACAATAACCTAAACTTCTTATAGATAATTTCACATCAACTGGAAACCCACAAACAAAACTTGTGGTGCCCTGAAATTTCGAGCTCTGAGCAGTAGACATTTCTCTTTTTCCCACAGCATATACATTCTGGATGATGGTCCCAGTGGCTATAACTCAGGAGTGTTTTCAAATCATCTGTTTTGACATACGCTGAGACTCTGGTCTGCAGTCCAGACATTATTTGGGTGCTTTTATATGAACATGCACAAAACCAGCATTCAAACACAAGATACACAATTATGTGGATCCAAACTCTTAAAGGAAAAGGTGGAGAGAACTCATCAATCAATCACCAGCATTCTTGCACTAATCACTAAAACCCTGCAGCATCCCTGTGAAAACTCTTGTTGCCCTGTCCTTCCTAAGGGATTCAAAAAGCCAAAGCCAGCATTCAGTATTACAGCAAAAACCTAAGACATGCCAGTGAAAAAACATACGTCTAGTCACCTAGACATAGTTTCAGCTATGAGGTCTTTTTCATTGGAATCTGCTCAGCAACTCATTGAAGAAAAGGAAAAGAGCAAACCATGAACCAGGTTCTGTCAGACTGAAAACTTGTTCCCGGGCAGACAAGGGTCCATTTGCTGAGTGTCTCTACCCTGATGTTACATGAGTAACTACAGGGCTGTCCAGACACAGCATACTCAGCCATTACCTGAATATCTTGGACATCAGTTCAAGTCTAGCTGTGGGAAGGCAGAGCACAGCATGGTTTAACCACTGAGTATTTACCCTTCTTCTTTTAACTACAGAAAAATATTTTACTACTTACGTAATTTAAATGGAACAAATGTAGCTTATTTTTGTATCCAAATTTAATGCTGATGTAGGTTTAGAAATGGAACTACTCTAAATGAAACAAACTTGGGTCTCTTTCTGAATATGTAGATTCAGGAACACAGACAGAAGATTAAAGGCTAATCTGCCTGTCTTCACTAATTTCTAAACTGAGGACAAGGTCTGAAAGTACATCTGAAAATATCCTATCTCTTGCTTTCACACAGTGAAGGAGGCTGGTGGAGAGTCCATTCCCTTACAACAGGTCGAGAAAATTACATTCCAGGAAAATATGTAGCAAAGGTTTACCATGGGTAAGTAAATGCACTTCCTATAACCTTTCAACACTACTTTTCTACATACCCTGCCCTGATTAGTTATTCAATGTCATAATCAAAACAATGCCAATAGTCACTAGACAGACAGAAGTTTTATTTATTGACAGTCTAAAATATTTCCTTTGAAGTCCAAGAACATCAAATCCACATCTAAGTTTAGATTATATGAAAAGAAAAATCCTAGTTTTAAATGCTGGAAAGGGTCAAAAAACCCTCAAACCTGATATTTAAAATACTTCTGTTGCAGGTACTCATCTCTAATTTTAAGACATTGGTAAACAGACCTTGTTTAGAAAGAATTCTTAATATTTACAAAGAGTAAAATTTAAGCTAGAGTTGCTCATAGAAAACAGACCAAAAAGAACAAATAGAAAGACTAATAAGTCATTCAGAAATGTAAACTCTCACACTGGAAGAGCTATGGAAGGTTCAGAGGTTTCTTGTTGCCCTAGACACCAGTCAGGAAAAAAACATTAAAGCACACACTTAAAAAATTTTTGGCAAAAGTTTTAATACCAGTTTAATTTTAAGCATATGAACTGTGAAATTCACTGCCATTTATGCAAGTGCTTAAATTTTAATATGCTTTTATATCCTCCTGAAATAGAGATACTTTCCCAAAGACAGGGCACAGGGTAATGAAAGCTGCCGTCTGAAGCTTCCCCAAGACTATTTTGCTGATAACAGACTGGAACAAACACACAAGAACAACTTTCTTTTAAAGTGACAGTAACTCCTACACCAGCCAAGCAAGCTCAGTTACATGGTTAGACACTAACTCTGGCAAAATACAGCAGAGCACCAAGCTGTGGTGAAAGTCGGTAGGACTAATTCCGCTTTCCTGTATCCATAAAGTCAATTAACTTAAATGGCTGGACTGCTCCCTAGCATAAGCAGAATACTTATATTTTATTTTGGGTTTATGTATGATGCAATCAAATGCAATTTTGGATTAGCAACAGTGGTTTAAATGAAAAAGAGGGAATAAATCAATGTCACAGATACTTCATCAATATACCATAGGGATAAGTCCCCAACTATTCTGATCAAGGCAGCTTGAAAAGTTTTGCTTTCCCTAATAAGTCCAAACCTTATTCACTCTTCTCTTAGTCTCACAAAAGTAATGGAACTCAAAGAGAGCAGGATTTTCTCCATAAACTGGGGAAATATGCCTGGACATAGTTGAGAGAATAACTACAGAGAGCCACAGTGTTATTTTTGCCGTCACTTTTCCTGGCTAATGCTGCACTTTCACGGCCACACACTGCTCTCTGTTTCACTGGTGTCCAAATTTCAGAATTTGTTTTTTCCTGCTTCACAGCTGGTTATTTGAAGGGCTGGGAAGAGAAAAAGCAGAGGAACTTCTACAGCTACCCAACACCAAGGTTGGCTCCTTCATGATCAGAGAGAGCGAAACCAGGAAAGGTGAGAAAACATGATTTTTTTCCCCCTTGATCTTGGACACTAATAGTCTTATAGCTCTTTAATTCATTCCCTGTCCTGCTTCATATGGATCAGTCTGAAACCAGAAAATGTATGTAATGGGAAGGCAAAGGCACCCAGTGCAGCATGCCAGTCTTCACCAGTCACCTATGCTGAGAGCGGTGCCGGAAACAGGATTAGCAATGGCCGCGGAAAGTTCCACAGGCATCAGCACAAACAAGACACAGTTGTTTAAACACTATTATTTACTTTGGTCACATGCGAAGCTTATTCGACAGTGGGACTTTTTAAATGGAGGAAAAGTCACAGCTTTGCCTAGGTCCAAGATTGCCTGAAGAAGCTACAAAATACACAGCAAGAAGCGGGGGTGGCTGATAAGTGCATTTCCTATATAAACAGCTGGTTCTTTTATTTACTTTTTTAAAATGACATGCCTTCAATTTTATTTTCTTTCATAGCAATTCTGTTGCTACATGGGAATTGTACTGTACACAGTTTATACTTTTATTCTCTTCAATGGGAACACACCTCCCACTGTGCAACGTGATATCTTCCCTTTTTCTGAAGCACCAGAACGCATCCTGATATCATGATACCACAGACAGAAGGGAATAATAAACCATTTACTCTGCATAACACAGGCCAATTTGTTTCCTAATATCTATACTAAATTCAAGGAAATTTAGGTTCGACATTCAGTCCTTACCGCCTAACCGCTGCACAATAGTTTTGAACAAAGAAACAGGAAAATCCAAGTTGTCATCTCCTGCCAGGACTGCATTATCAGGTATCAGCTACTGCGTTATTGGGAGCTGACTAAATCAGCATACCAGCACACGAGTCTGGTCCCCTTCTTCAGAGGAAGACAAACAACTTCTGTAAAGGCCTATTTCCTTTATACCATTTCAAAAAAATCCCATACCAGAAAAAAATACAGGAAAAACACACCAGGAATTTAAATTCAATCAAAATCCCAGGCCCTGATGTTGGGCTATTTATTCCCTTTGTTATACTTAAGTATATACATAAAGTATACTATATAACTAGAAATAAGGATGGCCGCTGTTTTTTTCAGCTCTTTCTGGTACCACATTTTACAGATACTCTGGTTGTGGTCACTGCTATCCATACAGAATTAGGGCCCTACTTTGGTCTAATTAGTTCTTCTCTTTCTCCAGGTTTATATTCCTTGTCCGTGCGGCACAGGCAAGTGAAACATTACAGGATCTTCCGTCTTCCAAATAACTGGTATTACATCTCTCCACGGCAAACCTTTCAGTGCCTTGAAGACCTTGTGAATCACTACTCAGGTAAAAGGAAGTACAAAATAAACATATTTTCCCCTGGCAACTGTATAACTATCTATCAAAGGCCCAGAACAAGAAGTTTTGCCTGAGATTGCAACTACTGCCACAGAACAAGTGATGGAAAAACTTTTCATTTATATCTTTTACTTTACTTTTGATCCTAAATACAAATATGCTACCCTTAACAGTACAACTGAAATCAACCCAAGAACTCAGCTAAATAAAGACAGATAGGCTCTGCCCATATTGGCAGATGATATTGTACGGCCAAGTCAATAGAGCTGTTCTTGAGACTATTTGGTCCAACCACTAGTGTCTAGCACTTCCCTAAACAACTTGCAAATACAGTTTGGAGGTTAGCAGAGGCCAGGGATGACCAGCCCCAGTTTGGGTGTCCAAAAAATGTTAAGGTGTACAGATGGAAGTCAAGGTTCTGGGTCCCAGGGCCAAAGTTCAACTCCTGGCTCACTTTCTTTACCAGCATGGACATTTATCTGCCATTTACTTACTCACCATATGGACAGACAGATAGAATTAGGGCACGCAAGACCAGGTTCTGCAACCACATTTCTCTTGGGAATCACTACACCACACAACCTTATATACATCAGAAAATTATCAGCAACATTGTTAGTTTCTTCCCTGTTGCTTTAGGAGAGTATGGCTGGATTTTATCAGCAGAAGTTATCTCAAGGGGCTCAAACTGTTATCTCACATCTAGATTCAGCTATCGTTTTTAATAATATCAGTACAGTCGATTACACCTGTTCCAATTATAGTTTTCCAGATTTATGGCAATTTAACCTGTGTCAGAGAGATAACTCGACAAACACCACAATTAAGTGGCTGCAGTTACCATGCATTAAAATGAGAACATTTTAAAATGAGGAAGGAAGATTGCAATAAGTTAATTGCATAAAAGTTAAAAGAGAACAATAGGTTCTGTGCTTTAATTAGTAATAGCAACTCTGTAATTTTAAAAGTGTAAAGCTACTATATCTGCATATTTCATAGATAAATGAAATAGTGTGTTGGCCAAAGAGTACTTTGACAAGCTGGGGAGAAAAGCCATATTCACATTCGAAACATGCAAAAGAAACTTTCAAATCCAATGATATAAACAGAGTGAGAATTTCAACAGGATATTTTTATTTTTACATTTTAGTTAGCTGACACTTTTCTCCATGTAGAAAGAAGCAAACAATCGAAGCCTTAAACTTTAGATGGGAGGGAGCACAAAACTTGTGACAATTAAGATTTTTACTTGAGTTATAGGTGTAAGAGGAGATATAATAAGATTTAGCTCTCCTCCTTCCACTACCATGAAATGATAGAGAATTTCACCCTGAAATAAAACTCAGAGATGTAAAATACTAGCATTCAACCATAATGTTTTCTACTTCCCTGGAAGTCTCTAGGGCCATGGGTTAGTGGTGGACTTGGCAGTGCTAGGTTAACAATTGGACTTGATGATCTTAAAGGTCTTTTACAACCTAAACAATTCCATGATTCTGTGATTCTATTTGGGCAGAAGAACATATATAATGTTCCTAGTGGATCAAGGAGAAAAGGAAAGAGAGAAGAAATATAGATGAAAGTAACATGCGAACCTTAATTCATTCCATAGCCATGTCCCACAGCACAACTGGTGCACGTACAATCCAATCTGAGTGGTTGTATCTTGCATCTATTTTACACTCTCTTTGCGTGTCTGAGGCAAAAGCAGAACTCACTGAGAACTGAGGGTTTAAGTCCCTGCTCTGTCACAAACTTCCTTCTAGAGTTTGGGCAAGTCACTTTTTATTTCTGTATCTCAGTTCCTCACTTGTACTGCGGGAAATATACCCCGTGAGAAATTACAAGGCAAAGGTATGAGAAAAGGAAAAAGTTAAGCCTGTGTTACAGAGTCCTTGCTGAGAACATACAATTTATTGACTGCTACTACTGCGCCCAAAACTGTTTATTTGAGTGTGCACCAGGGAAGGAAAACAATAAATATAAGAGTGAGCAAAGATTAACTGCCTGTGTATTCATTTCCCTGTTCAGAAGTTGCTGATGGTCTCTGCTGTGTCCTTACAACACCTTGTCTTACCCAGTGCACTAACAACAACAGCGTGACAAATCAAGTTCCTCCTGTGGTGATGCGGAATAAAAACTTCAACTGGAGAAATATTCACAGGTACCACAAACACCACAGGCTGCCAGAAATAACAAGGCTGGGCGGGGGGCAGGGGGCAAGGGAGGGAGGATTCCAGCCTTGTATGTACTTGTTCTTACAACACAAAAGAAACATCCATTTCCTTCTTCTGAGACTAGTTTTAAAGATTAGACAATCTTCAAAGCTGCTGACAGCAGGTTAACCCATGAAAACTGGATGTCCAGCTCTCTAATTGATAATCCGTGTCTAACTTTGAAAAAAAGTATGGTTAATGTGAAATCATATCTCCTATCCGGCAAAGAGTGTGACCACCTATGCAGTCCCTTTGGGGCTTGTAAGTCCTCTCCACCAAGGGGGCAGGAGGAAGTGCCAGGCCATAAAGCCTAGTCAGATCCATCACCAATGTCAAACTAGTGTGCGATGGCTTACGGGTGAGCCCCAGTAGTCAGAAAAGGCTCCCCTTGTTCACGTGGTGGCCATCCATGAAGCAGCACAAGTGCAATGATTGCATGCTCCCAGCATAAATCTTTCCTACTGTGTCTTTCTCACTACACAGCCCAACTCGAGATTCATGAGATTTCTAATATCACGACTGCAACTAGAGAAAGTAGGTCAGGTTTCAGAAGCTGGTGAAACAACCACCTTCAGAAACAAAGGCACCTCTTATTTTTAAAGTATAAATTTCCCTCCACTACCCTTTCTTCACAAAGTATATTCATTTGCTTACAAATGCAAGACAATTTTGTGCAGTATCGAAGCCATCTTTCCGACAGATTAAGAAGAAAGAGAGAAGGTATATAGACGTTATTTCCTTTTCAGATGCCAAAAAACATTTAGATGCTACTGTTGTACCATTTGTTTCGGAAAATTGCAAAGTGACAGAAACATTTGGCGATTGATGAGACAAGCAATTTTTTATACAACAAAATTAACATAATTTGGTTTTATAACTGTTAATATTTTACTAAGAGGCTCAGTTCAAGTAGCTGAAACAGTAACAAAATTTTGTTCTTTTAAAGGCTGGAGGTGACTGAAGATAATGAAAGCTCCTTGGCAGCAATGGATGATTCTTGTCTCAGCTATGGCCTGAGGGAAAGTATCGCTTCCTACCTCTCCTTAACAGGGGATGACAACGCTTCTTTTGCAAGTACCAGAAAGAAGAAAGCCCAATCTCTTATATACACAGGGACTAAACGTAAGAGTACCCTTCACTTGCCAGCTACATACTATGAGGACTAAATGTAAGGCAAACAGGGGGAAAAAAACACAAACAACTGAGGGATTAGAAGAGAAACCCAGAGCATCCTGTGGTCCTGCAGTCCTTCAACAGCTGAGAGATACAAGCTGATGATCAAACTGGCAATGCTTCTGCAAATTCTCTTCTGAATGTTAACCAGAGACCGTCTTATGGGTGACATCTCAGCTATGACATACACTGGGAGCACCCTCACTGCACCTGAAATTAGAACCTGCTCACAA
The DNA here is from genome assembly GCA_002844005.1 of Limosa lapponica baueri. Lineage (NCBI taxonomy): Eukaryota > Metazoa > Chordata > Aves > Charadriiformes > Scolopacidae > Limosa > Limosa lapponica. Next base: position 102,640 of record KZ506510.1, read on the forward strand.
GCAGGATAAACTGAGACAGACTCTAAGTCAAGAGCCGAGTGATGCAGATGACTCTTCAGCAAGGGTGATGCCCACCATTGTACAAAGGTGATTGCATAGGGAAGGACTAACTACAGCTCAAGAACTTAAGTCTTACTCTGGTATTCTCCACAAGGCTGAAAACCATCTTTGCAGAACCTGCCTACATTGAGAAAAGGAGCCTTTTTCTTCTCCATATAGAATCATTCATTGTCATTGATGATGGGTCAGAAAGTCATCAATAACCCCAAGAAAGTGTCTAACATCTGTCATCCAAGAAACCCCTGATTATATTGACTCCATACTTCTGTCATTTTTACTTTTTAGGGGAAAAAATTAAAATCATTGACTTTCCAAGTGGCATTTAATTCAACTGCTGGTAACGGCCTGCAGCATCACAAAGTGGTCGCAAAATTAAGAACAGGCTTAACTCACTTAGAAAAGTAATTCCTGGTTAGCCCTGAGCTGGGAATACAGGCATATCCAAAACCATAACTCAGCTGCTCATAGTATAGCACATATACAACAGAAAACAAAGGGGTTTTTAAGTGAAAAGTAAAATGTGGTAATTCCATGCAAAGGTAGGCTTGCAAAGATGTGACCTTTTATGTGTAGAGGATCAGATTTTAACCTCATCTCCTAAAGGCATCCCCATATTTATGTATAATATTTATATTAATAGCAGCTTTTTTTACTAATTAAACTAAGAGAGCAAATCAGCAACAATGGATGGATGTTAAAGAGTTTTCTGAATTTCTTGTTTGAATAGAGTTATGTCAAATAGTAATGACACATTTCATCAAACTGCTTAAAGATTTGTAACTGGATTATCTGAAATTTCATGAATTAGAGAATTTTTCAATATAAATGCACCCTTTGCTAAGTGATGATGGAGCTAGCATGGTCCTTTGAACATGACTTGTGATTGCTTTCTAAATCAAGTAGTCACTCACATCTAGGGGTGTAAAATACTGCAATCTATGTTCTCGAGCTAAGATCTTTCCATTCTAATATATTGTCACACCTTTTTGCACAGATTTGAGTAGCCAAGGTTTGGAGAGAGGAAATTGGAGATATATATATACACTTTTTTTTTCCCTCTGTAAATACCTCTTAGCTCTTCAGATCTTGTAACAGGTAATTTGCACTAGCAAGAGAGATTCAGACATCAAAATAGTTCACAGCCTATTTAAACATATTTCAGAACTTAAAGGATGAATGTAATTTGGCTTGTAAACATTGAACACCACAAAGAAAAACAAACTCAGGAACTCTAGGCATTTGTATAATCTCATTACTGTTACTGATCATGAATATGTTATGGTGACTGCATTTTATCCAGTAAAATGTATATGGGGAGCATTACAGATTTGTAAATCATGACTTGTATTTATTCATTAAAATAATATCCAGTAGTTACTTTGTATTCCTTTTAGAAAATTGAAAACCCAACGTGCAACAAGTACAAACACTCAGACTTGCAATGACACTGCCAGAAGGTATCTTTGACGGAACACAACAAAAGAATCCAAGAGCACAGAGTAACTGGGCAGCAAGTGGAACATGCTCTGTAGGAAGGGGATAAGACATGTTCTGATGACAACAGATTCACCCAATCACAGACCAGTTTAGGTTGGAAAGGACCTCTGGAGGTCACCTGGTGCAATCCCCCTGCTCAAGTAGGGCCACCTAGAGCTGGTTACTCAGGACCATATACAGACAGCTTTGAATATCTCCAGGGATGGAGACTTCATATCTTCCCTGGGCAACCTGTGTCAGCGCTTGATCATGACCAAGTAATGACATGAGCAGGTGACAAAAACTTGTGAATAGTGTCATAAAGGATGGCTGGATTTCACAGGTGGTTATAGGGAAATTCTGTGAGGTCTGGCCATTTCTCACAAATAACTGAAAGACTATATTGAGGACATTTTGTGAAGCACAATCTTGTGAGGGTAAACAGCACTGAGCCAATTATCTACAAATCTGAGATTACTCAAGAAACGATATCAGAAATACCAAATTTGGGTAGGGATGTAGCAAAACTAGGACCAATGTCGAAAAAGTAATCACAGGTGATTGGTTGGTTGGTTTGAGAGGGAATGAGTCTGGTAAAGGGAGAAAAAAAAGGAGATAGGAAAAGAGGGAAGAAGGAGATCTAAAGGTTAGCTCATTTTAGGATCATAGATGTCAGGTCAGACAGCCTGGCACCCGACTGCAGCAGTTTTCAGTAGGGCAATCTATTTGCTCCTTCCACCATTGGCTGACCTGCTTCCATGGCCAGGAGAGACCTGGTGCCTTCCATTGGGTGGAGGAAGCCTGGGAGCTCTCCTGACACCCACCAGGAAACGCCTGGAGGGAACACCTAACATCTGCCCTCCACAGCCTCCTGCAAGACATGGAGGCAATCCATACCATTGATCCACTCTTCTATATGAAAATTGCACCGGTAAGTAAATCAATTAATCAAAATATGAAGTCTAACACCATGTTAGTGCTTTTAAATGATTTAAAACAAAATCATAATCACTGAGACTACTTTTTTCTAATCATACTACTGAAAGATGAAATAAGTTATAAAAAGTCCCCATGACAGCTTCACATTGATTTTGTACAATCTTTTTTTTTTCAGAAGTGTTCTAAACAAAACCTGTTCTAGGACAGACACAGGAAACTCAACAGCATTTTTCTATTTCAGGTGCTTTTCTTGTAGAGAAAGTTTCATACATCACGTCTATCTGCATACTAAGCAACACCGTCATTTTTTTAATGCATGACAAAGACCCAAACAAGGACCACAAAACTAACTTTTGCAGAAAAGTTGCATTGCTTCATCAGATTTTCCCTCAGGAAAGCTATATCTGGTATATATTCTCAGTTTCATGATTCTTAGTCTGTGTGCACCTCCTTTTTTTACAGTAAAGTGAAAAGTATGCAATGGTTTTGCTGTCTTGGAACAAAAACAAGATGCATCCCTTTACAGGAGGTCTTGGTGAGAAATCCGAGTAAGCCTGCAGTTGCATTCTGCATCAGTTCATTACAAAAAAAGAAAAAATTTAAAAAATCAAGTGTATTTTAAAGCCACTGCTATTATTACTTGCTTTTTATTTTATCAGTGTATTTCACAAGAAAACTAAATCCACCGTGACACTGTAAGGATAAATACTTAACAGTACTTTGAATTAAGTGATCATGCTTTTGCCCACACAGTGGTCTGCACAGTCTCAGGAAGAACATTGTTATTACAAACACTAGATTAGTGGGAAGAATTGATACACCTGCCTGTTCATTGCACTTGCCACTGTTTTCCATTATTGCATGTCCTGCTGTAGGAAAAAGGAGGAGGAGTTGGACTAGATGATCTCTAGAGGTCCCTTCCAACTCTGTCAAATCCATGAATCCATGAATCCATGAGGAGTTCAAACTTTATTTTATAAAAGAAAAGATGTAATGTGGAACTACATTCCAGAAATAACAATAAGCAAAGCGGTTCTTGCATTTCCCTTTCATCAGTTGCTCAGCTGGTAAATTGCACTGTATCCTGTTACAGTTTTCACAGGGCCCCGTCCTGAGCCATGTCAGTAAAAGGTGTGTGACTTCAGAGAAAGAATAAGATGAAGCTGTACCCTGAGAGGAAAGGATTCTGGCCCTACTAGCAAATTAATTGCTATGCAAAAAGCTGAGTAAAAATCTGGGAACTGTGTGAGGAATTATCTGAGAACACAACTACTGAACAGCAATTTTCAACAACTTCCCTTGCCTTCTCCACTAGAGTGATGCAATTAAAATAAACTTATTGAGACAGAGGGATGCAAAAGGCAAACTATGTTTCCTGGAGCAAGGGTTCACTGAAGAAAAATCAAGGACTGAATAGAGATGTCATTATTTTCAAGGTGAAATTTTATTTAATTGTGCCCTAGGTTTCCTGGACCAAGAATTCTGTTCATCTGCTAACTGTTCCAAGTCAACAAAGCTCGCAGAGAGATCATTTGGTGCAAGGACTATTTCTTCTGGATTTATAAGACTCATTTCAGAGTGCACTACTCTCATCTGAGGCTGTGAAGATCAATGGCAGTATCGAAGCTGACAAAGTTAACCTCAAAGACCTGAGACTTGATACAGGAAGGGCTGTAAAAATATGGATCACACAGCGTGTCTGTGAAAATGGTCCAAGCTGACAGCAAACAAGCCCGTGGGTAAACGGATTTTTACTCTCTCTCTGAAACTTGCTTTTTCTTTTAAATGAAATCTGTCATGAGATCAGATAAAAAGATTGGATACTTTAAACATGCGGATGTTTGGCTCATCAGTTTTAGATTCTAAAACCTGCTGATCAACAACCGTATTTATGGAATGGAAACTAACCTATTGTACCTATAAGTTATGAAAGAAGACTATTTATATAATACACAAAAAAACCACAATGACGAAAACCAGATTCTTGTTATGACTAAATCAATCACCGAAGTGCATCTCTTGTACATCCCTGTGAAGCACCCAGCTCCTGGAGATAGCAGTCACAGGTGAGATGAAAAATAAGTATAGCAATAACAGCCCTTAGAATGCTGCCAAGGTATGGATGAAATAAGACCAGCACCTACACATTGCAACATCCTCACATCTGTAACAACAACCTTTCACAAAGAAGTCAAAGTGGCAGGAACGGGACTTACCATCAACAGCACCCTCCTGAAGAGGTCCATACCCACTGCCTCTGTGAGCAGGTGAATGCTGGTAACATCTGCCCCACCACGGTCGGCTCCTAAAGAAACCCGGCTTGGATCTCCTCCAAAGCTTGCGATGTTCTGCTGCACCCACTTCAAAGCTGCCAGTTGATCTAAAAGGCCGGCATTTCCACTCGCCTCAGGAGACCCTATTGTGGAAAATAAATAAATAGGTCCAAAAAGAAATAACACTATAAACATTTGAAGTTTTGATTAAATGTTACATTTTTAGCAGCCCTTGCAGCTGAACCTTGACAAAAATGATACCGGAGCTTAACAGCCTGAAGTGGTGTCTTCCAAGGCTATCGCTATATTAATAGACTCCATTTCACTTTTCACCACTCTGAGAATTTAAAAGAGCAAGCATTCAGTGCTATAGTTACCCTGTATGCTTATTCACTAAGCCCCTGAAATAATCAGATATTTTGTAAGACTTCCCTATGCAAACTACCAGAAGTTTCATGTTATAAGCCAGAGAGCCAGAATAGAGGACTCTGTGGTCCCTACCTGCAAAAAAATATTTTGCACCCATGCTTGGGCAAAGATGCAACTAAGAGTAATTAACCATTATTCTGTTTGATTTTCAGTACTTTCAAAAACATCTGATCGTTTTTTTCCCTAGCTACCATTCTGCAGGAACATTTTATCAAAGCCCCATAAACAGTGTTAGTGTATTTCGTCACAAGACCAGAACAAGTTAATAAAAATACAAGAAATGACACTTCATAGAAAATTAATATAATTAGCAGTTCTTCCAACTGCATCCTAATTGTCCTGATTATAGATAAATAGCACTCCAACTTCTAATCTTCATTTGGACACCTAATGGCAGAAGACAAGAATCCAGGCTCAAGTATCCATAAATTGAGGCCATCTTTTTCTAAATAAGTAGCTTGATCTTGAAAATGAATTAAAAGCAAACAAAAAATCAATGTGTTTGCAAAATTCAATCAACAGTTTCCCTGGAGTACGCCTAATTGCATCTTTCTGCTTCCTAGATCCCTTTTAAACTTATCTGTCTAACCAATCATTTGTACATCACATCATCCTGCATTTCTTTACACACGTACAGATACTGTTTTATAATTTATAATATCCCCATATATATCCTTTGAGATTTACCTATGTCTAGCTGATAGAGAACTGAATTATATGTATTCATATTTTTGTTCTCATGAGAACAAAAGAAAAATAATTGAACATCCCATGCTTAGGTATCACCACTGAAAAGACTACCTTCTTTTTAATTCCAATGAGATACTTTGATTAATAGGAAACTAATGCTGAAAGCATCTAAGGATGCTTGCCCTTTGGCAAGCTTAATTTTATAACAACAAAAGCAGAAATAAGTAATTCCTACACAGTCCCTAAGAAAGGAATCGAAAATGATTATTCAATGTCTACTTCATTTTAATCCACAATGAGCCATTCATTTTTAATGATTTTAAATTCTCCACATTCAAAATTGGGAAGAAAAAAACAAGACAAGACATAAAGCCAGGAAGAGAAACACAGCTGAAACTATTTGTTTCTTCCATTGCCAAGACCAAATAGTACAATTTTAAAGTAAGGGTAGGCTCAGAAACTAGGGAATCAAAATGAACAGATAGTGGAATAAAAAGCTGCCACTTTGTTGACAGGTAGCCTGGTCTCAGGCAAAGAGCAATGGAAAGCATACATCCTATAGCAGATATCCACACGCCTACCGTAATGAATTACTGAGATATCATAGAGACCAACTTAAGTGGCAGAACAGAATATAGAGGAGACCAAATTATTGATAGCCTTGCAGATTTTACAGATACCGTTTCACAGTAGCCATCACTGTAAGTGCTCTTTCAGCAGGACAGTCAAGAATGAAATGGCCCTGGAAAGTACAACCTTCCACCTATTGCCATAGTCTCAGACGATTAGGCCAAGCCACACCAGTGAAGCAATGTAGAAAAAAATAATTCTGTGCCTTAGTTTTTAGGGTTTTCTGAGTCTGTTTTGCACACCATGACCAGTTCCCAGGGTTCTTAATCCAGCAATAAACCCACTTCATGTTGTTAAAAAGGAAACCTCACTTCAAAGGCTTGCTGCATGCCTCATGAGAGCTCCCCAGAGGAACTGAAATCCATGTAAATGTTTTAGCCACACAATGTGCCTCGCTACTGGTACACTAAACAAGGAGAGCTTCTGCCCCGGCAAAAACCGCAGTCAGGTTGTGAAATGTACCTTGCTGGGGAACAGATGCATGCACGGATAGTCATAGTAGCTAGACTAAAAGAAACACGTCTGTCAGGAATCTTTTCCATTGCCTTTTTGCAGGAAAAGATCACATTCCTGAGGACCAAAGGAGAATGAAAATAAACCAGTGTTCAGAAAGAGGCAAACAAGGACATACATATGTCCTGTTGTTACTAAACTGGAGAAGAACAATAGTGCTAAATTTAAGCATGAAAACCATCCTGTTTTATATAATTTCATGGACTCTTAAAAGAATCAGTCCTAAAAACATGACTGTCTTCTTCATACTCTTGCCATCCATACCACTGGCAATTCACTGCAACTTTTCTGGGTGCAAAGCAAGAGGTGAAGGCTCTAGGAAGAATGTGCATCACTTTCTGCAACATTAACGAGTGATAGCAAATTAAATTAAACCTCCTTTATACTTAGAAGAACAAGAGCTCTTTGACTGTTTGCAAAAGCCCTGCCAATAAGAGACCAAAACAACTGCAGAACTAACAAAAAACCCCAAACAAACAGAAAAGGAAATCTGTTGTTTTCACTACCCTTCCTCCTCCAAAAGCTCCACTTAACTCCTTCATTTCTAGTTTTGCCATTTACAAGTCAACATGAGAGGATTCAGCACTTTGATTAGTTGGGCAATAAAACTGATATTGCTCACAAGATCATAACTTTTGTTTGTAACTTCAGGGCCTTCTAACAGTCCTGCTGCTCATGCATACCCACAGCCCTAAGGGTGAGCTCCTGCCCCCTTTGAAACTGATGGCAAAAGTTCCAAAGGACCAGGATTTGCCCAAGTCTTTCAGTAAGAATGGAAACATCCCTGGAATATCATTTGAGTCTTGAGAAAAAACTTTTTAGTATTTGACCCAGCTTGACAATCTTCATTGAAAATCCCCTGTGACTACTGGTGGAGTCAGAAGTACTCCACCAATCTGCGGTGGACCAAAGGATAGATCTTGCAGCGGGAGGACTGCTCACCAGAAGGGGTACAATTGAGAACCCATGCTGACAAGGAGTCTGGTACAGACGTACCACACTTCATCACCCCCACATGGCCTAAAGGGGATACAGAAGAGACAGGAGTGTAGCACTGAAGGAATTTTTAGGGCTTCTGATGAATGTGGTGCTTAGCTTTCTCCAGTGACTCTTGCAAAGAGCTCTTCCTACTTGCTCCAGTTCCCTCTGGAGCAACAGGATTTTCCCAAATGCACACCATGGATTTTCCACAGGGGAAGCTGCCCTGTGCAAGGAGAAATTGCACTTTTCCCTGGCTGCAGCTCCACAGTACAGAGAAGTAGAGGGCCCCCAAACACTCCCTACTCATAAAGAACCACCTCCATCTGAAGGTTTGCATGAAGGCAAATTTGGTACCTTCAGCTCATGCACTGAATTTTTGGGACATGCATGCAAATCCCTATGAAAAAGAGGCTGGAGAACTTTCCTGATCCCTAAATTATGGACCATCATAAAAGTACTGCTATATAATATTCAGCCCAGCTAGCAGTTTCCACTTAGGAAGAAACCTAGGTGAGATTCACAGGGCTGAAGGAGGTTAGTGGGTAACGCGTGGGCAGTGCTGCGTAATGGAAGCTCGCACAGCACATATCCACACTGCATATGGCTCTAGGCAAAATGAAGGTATCACTTTCATAAGCATCCGGTTCTCACTGATGAAAACAGTGATTCTTTCCCCAGATACAACAATTAACAGCTTCATATCTAAATGAGTAAGGAGATCATAGTGCCAGCTCTCTACTTACTGAATGAAAAACAGGCGTTGCTGAGAGTGAGCTTTGAATAAAACAGGAAAACAGAGAAGGGAAACAATAACCAATAGCTGTAGCTATAACCCCAAAATAGGCAAAATCCAACCAGCAGCACAAGCAATAAATACTCAAAAGAATCATGAGGCAAAAGTATGTCAGTCTGGTGTTTGCAAACATGGCAAATATAACCTCCTAAATGTTATAAAGGTACTAAAATATCCACTAGAGAGATCAAGGATTGCCACTGGACTGAGGAAGCCAGAGCTCCACTTGCAATTGTTGCATTTTTTTTTCCGTGGTTCTCTACTGTAAGTTCCCCCACCAGAATTGAAAGATGGCAGAAAGAAAAGTGTTCCCTACAGGCAAACCTAATAAAAGGCAAAATGAAAAAAATAATCCCAAAGATCAACAGGGAGACGGGAACATGCGTTTTCATGTGTACATGCCTCTTTGCACAACATAAAATCCTGTATGTAGTAGAACTTTGTATAATTTTTAACAGGAATTGGTTTAGGAAGCAATAGGAGAGGAAAAGTGTCCTTTACACTAGAGCATGGGGAAGGGATGCAAACAGAGTACGTGCAAATGTTCAGTCACGTCCAGAACAATAAAAGGGGCTAAGACAATACAAATTAAACATAGCAAGTCCTTCAGAGAAGTCAGGCTGAACTACTGAGGAACGAACCAACTATATTTGTGCTGTACTTTCCACAGTTTCAGGTCCTTCTTACCACTAACCTGCAGTTATCCCTCTCTGCCTCTTCCCTGCTCTGACTCGGGCAAAATTTCATGGGTGGAACAGCTGGAAGTTGGAGACATTGAAAACCATATCCACAATGACAGGCCACTGAAATTAGCAAGAATTTTAATGCCTAACCTAACTTTGTGTATGTCTACAAAACCCAATATCCACAGTTTCATCTGTAAACTGAAGCCTAGCCAGATGCTGGGGTTTTGTTTGTTCTTGTCACTTTGCCTCCAGTCTCTACTCCTTTCTCTTCAGATCAAGTCCTCATCATTTCTTTTCTTGCCCATTTTTTCCCCCAAAAAACCAGAGAAAGATACGGGTTTCTCAAATTTAAAAATAGCTTACTTTTTTTTTTTAAATTAGAAACAGAAGTGTTACAGAACGCAATTTAGCCCATAGTTGTGTGTCTAGAAATCCATGACTTACCAGTACTGAGGAAGCCAAAAACACCGACCCGGTAGTTTGCTATCACGACAATGACATTACTGATGGCAGCTAGGTATGATCCATCTATGGTTGCCTTTCCAGCCTCAGCGTTGTAACTCCCTCCATTGTGGAAGAACAGCAGCACTGACATGTTTTTAACCTGTCATGACAACAACCAGGTTAATATCCCTGTAGCCAACTGCTTTTGTATGTCACTGATGACAACACCAGCTTCTTCCCCTCTAACATCATCTAAAACCATTCATAGCTCTTTAACAGTGACCACGATGACAGGATATCTGGCCATATGTCTGAAATTGTAGGCCTAAATTGTCCACAATGACCTATATAGCATTAAAGAGGACACTATGTTCAGTATAAGAAGACTTAATGGCACCACCGGTGTTCCACCAGCCAACACCTCTACCAGGTTAGCTCAAGGCAGACCCATCCTCCTGACTTGGCCATTGAGCATGCAGTGGGCTTGTCTTTGCTGTAACATGTCTGCTCTACACAAACACTCAGGAGAAGTTCAAATGAGTGGGAAACAGGAGAAGGAAACGGCCTGCTGGGTTGCTTCATCTTGAGCAGGATTAACTCAACAGCTGTGCAGGGCTGCTTCCTACTCTCTAGTCTTCAGCACTTAAACGCTGCCTAGTCTTCAAAAATCTCACTGGACAAGAGGTCCTCATTGCTCCTTCAGTCCCCATGGATGTTTTCCCCTACTAGATGCATGGAGGGGTCCTGCAGAGAATGCTTTTTCTCTGCATGGGAGAGACTCACCTCTCATGAAGCACAGAGGGTGTCTGCCATGGGAGAGCCCAGCAGGACTCCTGGGATGGGAAGGAGCTATGGTGTGCAGCTGCCCATGTTAGCACTCCTTACAGAGCCACCCAATTTTGTGCAGAAACAGAGGCTATTTCCCAAAGCAGCACCCCATCTCTGTGGACCCTCTCTGCACACGCAGCAGGGCTGTGGCCAGGCTGCTGCTGCACGAGCAGCACAAAAGCAGAACTGCCCCAGGAGACCTCAGCATTTACCAGCAGATTACAGCTCTGCCTGAAGATGAATGAGACTTGGATGAAATGCAAGTGAAACATATGGAAGGGGTTTTGTTTGGGTTTGGGGGGTTTTTTTATTTGTTTTGGTTGTGTTTTTAATTGCCTCTGCAAAATGTGGAATAACCTACCCCAATACTAAAAGGCTGGTTTTTTTCCAAGTGTAATCTCAGTTTTCCAGTCAGCACTTTCATGCCCTATTGCGCACTTTGGGACTATCCTGAAGGAGGCTCGTCTCTTCACTGTTCAGCAGTGTATCATGTACACCCGTCCGCCCACCCGCTTTCTGCTTTGGCAACTGCTGGTGTTTTTCAAAGAGGGACTAGTGGCCCCTGCAGCAGCATCAAAGGACATCTGAGGTTTGTTTTTCCCTGCAGCTAGAGGGGATTGGGCTCTGTTGCTGTTATTTTCTGGATGGAGCTTAGCTAAACACTATGGCATCTGCACAGGCAAAGGATGTCTCCAGCGAAAATACAACTGGCTATACAGGAGAAGCAGCAGAGAAGTGATGGCTGCATTACACCCATTATCCTAAAAAATTACAGAATAGGAGGCACAATCCCCTCAGCTGCCCTAAATTTGTCATGTTTGTGTGCACCCCTCACTTATCTGGAGAATCACTTCAGAGGCTTCTTGTGAACACGAAAATGTCACAAAGAAAACCCCAGAAATTGCAATCACTGACACATGCTGCTCTCTCTCAGGAACTTCTGCTCCTGAATAGAAATTGCCTAATTCACAGTGCCTCGCCCCTGGTTCCCATTTCTGCGCCACATGCAGCACAGAGGGAGAGATGGGGGCAAAGGAAAAAAGGAAAGAATCTGTTTTCACATTTTAGAAATGTCATGTCAGCTAAAATGGTATTAAACATGATGTTGAACCTTAGCTCAGCATGGTTAAGCCTGAGGTTCCAACTAGGCATTTCTCATGTGTCCACAGCCTGCATAGCACCATGACCTCCAGCTGCCCTGTCGGTTGTGTATTACATTATGCTGAGCAACTTTACCCAACGCTGTAGTGATACAAAGCTTAAGAACAGTAAAGATGGGAGATAAAAGTTAAAAGCAGCAAAACAAAGCCTGCTGCAACAGCTACAGAGCAATCTGGGGAAAGACTTAGCACTAGGGCTGTGCCTAGTGCCAAGTGTCCGGTATTACCAGTGTAATTGCCTTCCCATTTCTTGTTAACCTCTTTAACACCATAGCACAATTATTTTCATGCTGTAATTGAACTATGCCTCACAATATGGGATATTTCCTATCACCTACCTATATATTTTTGGTAGCCAATTCATTTTTTACTGTACTTTAGTTTGTGGATAATTCATTTTCAATATAAGTGAATTTCCCCCAAGCCTTGTTCTCATCCACATTCAACCAACCGCTGCAAATAAATATATGAGGCAGAAGAGCTGCCAAGGCAGAAGAAATGCAAGGGCTGAACTGAAGCCTGCTGGAGCCGGTCTCTTCACCCCCCACCACTCGGTACCAGGCTCAGATGCAGCACAGCCAGCCACAGAGATGCACAGAGATGCAGCACAGCCAGCATCAGTGCCAGGCTGCAGCAGGGCACACATGGGGCAATGCTGGGCCAGCACGTTCCTCGGGGACAGGCCATGGCTGCCGCCCAGTGCAGGGTTTTGCTCCATACTTAGCAACAAAAGACAGGCACTTGCACTTTGAGGGGTAAAATCTGCACAAAGGGTTCCAGCTGGAACATGGTCAGATGCCTCCCTGGCTAAGTTAGTGGGGGCATGTCTTCTGGGGAGCCCAGCAGCTCCACTCTGGTCTCACACCTGTAGGGGCTTGGGTCCCATGTGCAAACCCTTGTGGGGAGAGAAGTTCAGCACTCACTAGGAAGCTGCAAGTCAGCTGGAAATCTGAAAGGCTTTATAATATTCAGAACCATCTTCTCCATTCTTCTGTAAAACATTTAATGAGCTACTTGGCAGGGATAGATTTGAACTCCACCGAGCCAGGCAACCTCAAGTGCTTTTACTACTGTACAATATTGCTCTGTAAAGAATTGAGTGCGATAAGGATGGGAATAACACATGCAGGGAGAAGAGGAGAGAGGGTACACTTTCTATTCTTATTTAGTGGAGTTTCAACTCTTGATCTTACATTTGAACTCTGAGCAAGTCAAGCTGAAACACAGCTTTGCTTTGCTAGTGTGACAGGTGGTGGTGGTTCTACACGGAAAAAAGCCTCTCGGAAGTGCCAGTTTTATTTGGAGGGTTATATGGTACATGTAGCTATGGAAGCAAATTGAGGTGATGTCGTTCACCTTCTTCACTGCTTGGTGCTTAAGGAGTCCTTTGGTGGCAGGCAGCAGCCTCCGCACCATGCCCTTGTTCAGGCTTAAAATGCTCCTGAAGAACCTCTGCATTCGCTGCTCTCCAGGAGGTTTTATATTCAGTATTTAGTAGCTAATTTAACTTTCCATGGGCTGAAAATATATAACTCTAGGTCTCTGTATGTGAGTAAAAAATAGACCTCACCACAAAAAGAAACAGGAAAATGCCATGCCTTCTGCTCCCAGCTACTTCTGCAAAAACAGAAGTTTTGGTTCTCTCTTGAGCTAGACTTACGCATGTGAAACTGATTGACTTGATCAGACCTACTTCTACCTTACACCTCTACAAAAGACAGGAGGGATTCAGTTCTCGGTACCGTCAAGGAGCAGAGAGAAGCCTATTTAGTCTATCAGATGGTGGCAAATGCACTGCTTTCAAATAAGCTATCTTGAAAGCAGCACTCAGGCGGAGATGGCAAACTGCCTGGGACAGTGACCTGATGTTTTGAATAAGCGATGACTGTTCTCAAGGCAAAATGACAGTCTGGTGCTGCAGGGAGAAAACAGACTGCTGGTCTTTCTGGTGATTAAAAGGGCCTGCAAGGGACTGTGTGTGCTGCTGTCAGATAGCTAGACTAGCTCTTTCTGACATGTAGTTTGACAGACTCATAAATTTCTATTATAAACACTGTCACCTCTGAAAATTACCAGTACTGTGAAAAGAAAAACTCCGTTCCCGTGCTCTGGGCCCACTCTTCAGTGGGATTCACATGTTATTCAGCATCTTTATCCCCAGCCCCCCAGGGTTTGGCCCATCATCTAAGCTTGGCTTTAACTTGAAGCTTTATTTTATATCTGCTTGAAATGAGAAATTCAAGATCCTTCAAATGACAGTTTCTCAGATTGTACTATTCGCCCAGACATCTTAAAACATCTATTTTTATGTTCTGCGGGCTGGGCACAAATCTAGCATTGCTTGCTGCCCTCATTCCTCAACAGCTCCCATGGATGTCGACAGAGGAACAGTAAAGATGAGGGTGAAAAAAACCTCATCTGCTGCCTTTCAGCTGGTGGTAAATGCTGATGTGATATGTTGCATTACATTATTCTGTCCTGGACAAACACTCTCATTTCAGAGACATTGCCATTTCTGTCCTTAATTTCTCCTCCTTTGCTGCCACCTTCCTCTTGTGTTTTGTTTCCTTCTTTGTCTCTCTCTTATTTCTAGCTTTTTAATTTGCTACCCTCCTTGTTACCCAAACACAGCTCACTGAAAGCCTACGGGGAATACTCTTGCACCAATACAAACAACAGAGTGCCTAATTTAACCTTGCAGGGCTTTGTGAACACCACATGAAAAACAGTCATTCATGCCAATTAAAAGTACTTTGAAAAGAGACAATGCTCAGCCTCAAAAAAAAAAAAAAAAAAAATTCGACTCCTCTCCTACTTACAGTGGTGGCAGGAACAAAGACGTTCAGATATAGACAGTCTTCACTGACAGAGTACAGCGGGGCGTCTCCGTCTCCTGGCTGCCAACAAGCTGCCCTAGAGACACGGATGGAGAAAATTGCAATAAAAAAGCCTGTATTCTTTTTCCACTGGTGCTATTTCCTTGTATTTTGATGCACTAAGTTCATAAAATCTTTACATCTGTAGATGTCAATCCCACTTAAAACTATGCCTACCTATACCTTAGTAACAAATATGAGTTTGTATATACACATCCAAATGCAAAAAACACGTTGCATTTTCATGTCTAGAATCCTTCCCTCAGAAAATCAGCCTCATTTTAAAAAGATTAGAACTTGAGAATAAACCTTCAGAAAACTCACACTTTACATAAAGTGCACAAAATTAGCACCAGATGTAAGGGGAGCCGGACTGGGGGACTCAGGTGCACGTCTCCCCCTACTATTGCCTGCACACCTACATAATCCACCTCTTTTGCTGAAATGCCAGTTATTTATTTTAATTTCTAATAGTCTGTGGGTTACATTTATTTATATTTATTTTCATTTCTTATGGTATGTGGGAAAATATGGTAAGTTTAAAATCGTATTGCATTTTTAAAACCTTTGTGCTTTAAGAATCATAGCAGACCATTAACAGTGCCCAGCAATGTTAAAAGTAACCTTTAAATAGGAATTCAGCCAGCCAGCCACATACAGAAAATCATTTTCTGGCCATCATCTGTATGAGATTCATATGCTTGAGCTCCATCCACAATAAGAATCAAGTGCATGACTTTTGCAGTTCAGAAATAAGCTATTTTGAAGCCAGTTCCTTCTGCTTCACAGCCATATTTATATCACATAATGAGTTATGGAAAAGCATCACAAGTTATTAAGGAAGAAGCCAAATGAGGTTATGGAAAAGACAGGAATATCTCAGAGAATTGTTTCCAAATTATCATTTTTAATGCCCTTGTAAAATTTTACACTGCAGGTGTGAAGAATTTAATAGAAAACTGCAAGTAAAAAGATCAGCTTTAATACAATGCTACAAAATCTTTCCATAAAGGAGGTTCCTAGGACAGTGATATCACTCAACAGCTTTCACACTACCATAGAGAAGCACCGAACCAAAACTCCTCAAGCTATTTTGGGCCAACAAAACACAAATTCCCAGGTAGGAACCCAACTCGAACAACAGCTCTAACGCTACTAATCATGTAGCCTTCAACAAGGGTGCAGGAATCATCACCTGTGCTCATGGATATTTTTTTTTCAGCAACTCATCGAGATTCCCAGCACCTCCAGCTCCTCATGCCAGGACAGACGCTGGGGAAAGGCTGCCACCTGCTGAGGCAAGTCCACAGCTCTTCCAGCAGCTGGAGACTCCAACAGCAGGAGGAGATTTTTTTGGCTTTTTTTAGCAGGAGGAGATTTTTTTGGCTTTTTTTTGGTGGGGGGCTTTTGGAGGGTTTTGGGTTTGGTTTTTTTTTTTTTTAATCTTTTATCAGGTCCATGCTGATAAATAAATATTTCCTTTCTGTCACTAATGGCACTCTCCTTTCATACCTTGTTTCTTGTTGTTGTTGCATTTCTATTTGCTGTAGTTTGGGTTTTTTTTAAAATAAATCCATTGTTCTAACATGTTCCACAGCACACTAAGTATTGTCACCCAAACCCTCTTTTCTTCAAGAAATACACATTCACAATTTGTCATTTTGGTTCCCCAAAGCAACAAAACTAAGACTCATAACCTAAAACTAAATGAAACACAATCATGCAGACAAAGGCTATGTCCATGGAGTGCCTCCAACCTAAGCTCACCAAACAGCGATGTCTGTACAGCCCTGGAGAGGCAGGGCCAGCCAACAGGAAATATTAGATGCAGGGACTTCAGAGAAATTTGGCCCATCTACTAAATACAGTTCCGAGTGTTCATTTCCTCTTAAGGCATTACCTAAAATGTTTATAACTTCTGTACTTCTGTCCAAGCCATTTAGTAAGTATTTGCTTTTTAATAGTTTTTGGGCTGAAAAGACTATCTGGGTGCTTCAGCCTGATTTCCTAGACACGCCTAGGCAGAGAATTTCTATATGAGGCCCACAGCTTCTGGTTACATCAACGTCAAAGCGCCCCTGTTTGATTAAATACTCTACAACTTTATGGCTCAGCAGGAGCAAAATGTATTTGTATAAAAATTATAAATACGTGTATAAATACGCAGAATAAAAATGGATTGACAGCAGTCAGTCAGTGGGGAGTTATGCATAGATTCAAGGCAATGGACTGGAATCTGTGTTTTTTTCCTGAGGTGTTTGCATACATTAATATATAGACAGAGAAATTATTCTTTTTGTTAAACAAAGTCCCAGACTTGTATCAATCTGTACCCTGTAGGTTTTTTTGCAAGAAAGGACTGAATATTGTGGTCATCGCTCCAGCTACTTTCATACACCTGAATGGACAAGCACTTCTGCAGATGATCAAAGGGGTTTCTTACCGAGCCACGGTAGCATTCCAGGTTTCCACCCAAGCGAACGACTCTGGAGGACTGAAGCGCCTCTCTGCAAGGGGAGGTGCAGCGTACGGGATCCCCAGGAACTGGCTGATATTTCGCCACTCTGAGCCAATGCGGATCACCTGGGATTTGCCCACTAGATCTCCATGGGATGGGATGTACACAGTTGGGGTTAAATCCGATTCAGAAATGGGCAGGAATAAATCTATTTGGGAGGGAACAGAAGAAAAATAATTTTCTTTTTCAAGTTATCACCATTTCAGAAATGAAAATTAATCCAGTTTCCCTTAATTTTAAGCTGTTAAGTGTCTGATTCACTTTAAATGAAACAGATAAATTTGTGCTATTCTCTCCCTATAAAATACTTCCTGCTATACTAGATGTTAGCTACTGGGTACGAACATTTAACTTTCTAAACCTTTATTCAAACATTTCTTCCAGATCAGACACCACATTAGACTATAAATCTGAACATTTGTACAAAAAGGGAGAGAGATTTTCAGACTTATCCTTCTCCCCTGACACTTAATCTACTGCAGATGGAAAGGAAGGACTTTTCTTGCTGGTTTTTTGGTTTGTTTTTAATGTTCTGCACTTTCCAAAAATGTCTTTTATAGACCAAAATTCCTTTATTATACCTGCTTCAATATTAGATGATAACATTATGATTTTGTGCATTTTTATGAAAAATAAGTGGGGACATTTTCCCATCTCACTTGGCTGTAGCTCCACTGAAACAGCAATGGACAATTGTCTAGGAGACATCCAGACTGCTTTATGCCTACTGAGGACTTCCTCACACCCATTCAAGAGAATTGTGCACAGGCCACCACAGTCGAGCTCCTTCCTCCGCAACCTTCACCTGCTCTTACCTTGTCTCCTGTAGATATATGTAGCTGGCTCTTTGAGGAGAACCCAGCAGCTGTGCCCTTGCAGGCCATGTTTGCATATCTGTGTGTCAGGGTAGAAGAAGCACCTTATCACTGAAGGCTGGATTTCCAGTGTAACCACTGTACATGACTGGTTCTTTGAACAAGCTGTAATGTCAAACGTGAAGAAAAAGAGCAGGTAAAAATGTACGCTCAAAGTATTTTGTATGACATTTTTAGAAGATGCTTAAAAGAAAGGTTTTACAACAGATAAAGCAAAAATGATTCTGCTCTAAAGCAGAATAACGGGACATAAATGTCCCCAGATTCCCAGAACATTCTCCAAAATAGTTAAAGGAGAAAAGGTTATATTGGGTTTAAAATGGAGTAATATAGCAAGAGAACTTGTATCATAGCTCTTAAGAGAAGAAAAGTATCTTCTAATAAAGTACTGAAGACCTCAGCTGAACTCAAACGGGCCCTAGGGGAATGTTTCAGAATAAGAAAAGTGATCCTCTCACTTGTCCCAGTTTGTGCTCAAAGGTGGATATCCAACACCTTTCCTTTAGAAAGGCTCCTTCAAACAGTTATGGTAAAAGGAAAGGGAAAATAATTACACTGCTCACATTCATAGGGTGAGGACCATCCACTGCAAATAATGGGACCATTCCAAGGGCCATGCACCCCTTAACTGTTCTTTAGAAAATAATTCAATTATCCTTTTAATTATTTGCTACAATATTCTCCAAGTTGTACAATCGCTGAGGAAGCAAGAGGTGTCTGTGCCCGAGAGATGTCAAAATTACCCAACCCCTGTATGACACTTCATGTCCACTGTATCTTTCACTAGATAAATTATTTCCCTTCTCTCAAAATCACAGACAGTAGGGTAGTCTTAAAAAAAAAAAAGCAAAATCAATGTATTTATGTAAGAAAGGGGTTGGGGAGGAAGGAGAGAAGATGTTCATGGTGTTTCTATCTCATGAGTTGATGATCTTAAAGGTCCTTTCAAACCTAGATGATTCTATGAGCCAATATTTTCTCTAAATGCTATGAATAAACATTTCTTACCGGATAGACAAAAGTCTCTGGCAGTGGAAAAGTCATTGGATATATCTCTACTAACTTGAACAACTTCAAAGTTTGAGATGGATGAATCCATGAGAACAGAGGACACGTTTAAGGGTTGCCATATATCCAAATACTCTGTAAAATGAACCATACAAAAATAATATAACTAGATAAATCAGTAATAACTTCAGAGGAAAATAATAGAGAGGGAAAAACACTGGAGAGTTCCCAAATGAAAGACTTTCACCTTTCTTTGCATCAACAGGGAACAAATGAAATATAATATTCAAAGGCTTCTGATTGACTAAAGGGTCCAGTCTCATCTTCAGAGGTCATTTAAAACTAAATTCACAAAGGTATTCAATTAATAAAGATGTAAATGAGGAGCAGCTCCATCCAGGTTTGCATGTAAACCCAACCGGTTTAAGTAAAAGGTTTCTGAACAGACATAATTACATTAAGGGAAGTGGGTCATAATGCTGCACGCGAGTTCCTGTGCAGGTACAGCCACTACATTCTCGGAAAGCAACTGGGTATTCTGCATAACTGAGCACTCCCAGAACCTCCAGCAGACGTCCCCACCTCTATCTCAAACAGGAGCTGGTTTCCTAAGGTAGGCTTCACCTCAGTCACCTGCAAGGTTGATGTCTAGAGCTGACTTAATTACACCAGACTCCTTGTACTCTCAGGAGGAGCAAACAGTTTACTATACGATATCTCCATCCTGCTTTAGAGTGGGACAAATCACCCCCAGTAATTCACTGACTACAGGAGGCAGATGTCCAAGTTGTCTCTATAGGGAACCTCATGTGAGTAGCTGAAATGGAAATGTTTATGTTGTCTGCATACATCTACATACAGAGAGCAAGTCCCAACCTTACAGACTAAGTGAAAATGAGACAACAGTTTTCACAAATGTTATATTATGTCTTCACTTCCCTTACGAGCAATTGACCAAAATCCCACAGTAGCACATGCAGTTTTCACAGATTTACAGACTTTTTTTTTCTAAAGGTCACAAGGATTATTTTGATCATTTTAATTTGATTTCCTAAATGGAACAATGTTAAATTTTATGTACTGTTCTAATGTCATGTAACTTTTATATAATTCAGTTTTAATTTTATTTCATATGTATATATACACATATATGTATATGTACACCTGTGTATATACATATATACAAACATGTATATCCACATATATACATGTACACATGCATATGCATGTGTGAGTGTATGTATACACATACATACTAATTCTAGTATTCATCAAAAATTATTCTCCTGCCTCACAGTGCATTTTAAAAAAATGCCACCAACATTCTTTTCTCATACACAAAAAGATAAAAATATCCTTCAGGCTTTTAATTCTGCACACAAAAGTCCAAAAAGAAAGCTTGGGAAAGAATGGGCCTTTAATTATTTTCGTTCCTTTCAACAGTTCAATATGTTTTAAAAGCAAAAGGGTCCTGTTGTGGCCACTGAGTTCTAAACAGGAGGTTGGCGTTACCCTCTCCATGTAATTGTAGGGGGAGGACAGAGTTGAGTCAGCTGTTGACTTGCTATTCCTGGTGAGCAGATCTTGCCCTGTTCCTTGGGTTCATTTACTACACAGATGCAAAAGTTATGACCACTCATTTCATTAAATATTTCTTCTAGTCCTCTGAGAAATGGGTGACTTGCAGAGATGGCCAAAGTTTCCTTCCTTCCTCTTCTCACAGAAAGTCAGCTGTGACCATACCAGTCAACATTAAATCTGAAGCTGAGGTCTGGGGTTCATACAATCAGGGCTGTGGCACACCCTCCTTGCTACTTGGAAATCCTGATGTTGATGTACTTGTCCAGTTAATGAGAACTCAAGACCCAAACCAGACCACAGACTAGCCTGATTGCATCATTCCTTGAGCAAAAAGGCCGGAAAGAGTGATGACTAAATTAGATTTCAAAATTATTTTATTTCAAATAATTCATGATGACACAGGGCAACTGCCAGAAGCCAGGGCTCTATATCGATGCTAAAAGTCTTTGCTTTTGCAAGGTAAAACCTTCCCCAGGAAGTGTAAGCCTCAAGCATGGATTATCTCCCAGAGGACAAGCTGAAAAGACCTATATGCTTCCACCATTGCCAAGGCTGTTACCTTAACACTAGCTCCTTTGCTCTCACCCTTGCTGAAGAAAATGTCTGATGGATTCCTGGAGTGATGAGCTGACCCACTGTACTCCCTACATCTTCCCAAACAGCCCAGGTGTGATGTAGGCAAGAAAGCATGGGTCCTTTTCAACCACTTCAAAATCTTTCTACTCCTGTTACATTTGTTGTCAACTTTTCCAAGAGGCAGAGACTGAAAGTCTCCAGCTAAGTAAAAATGAAGGTTAATTTGGTATTGCACTGTCATATGTTATACTTGACCACAGAGTAATAAAGTCATCATCAGCGCTATATTCAGAGGGAATCTGAACTGGTAATGGAGCATGACCCTGCAATCACAGCTTGACTTGTGCAACAGACCTACTGCACTGCACTTAATTTTTTTTTCTTCCCGTAGAGCACTGACTATTCAATTGTTTTAGAGGAACACAGTGATTTTAGTCATGTGGAAATGACTACATTTCATATTGTAAATGGTTTCTCTATTTTAAAACCATCTAATATGACCAATTGCATGACCCATATTAGAAAATGTCAGCCTCTACATCTAGGATGGCAGTTTGTGGCATTTATTTAGAAAGATACTTAAAAATAGAAATTAACTCTGTAAGTGATGGAGAATCAACAATTAAATCCTCTCCAGAGATTATCTGCACTACTAGATCCCCCAAGTCTTACTTTTCCAGATTATATCTCATTGGTTTGTGTTTTCAATTATTTCTTAAATATTTTTTTTCTGAAAATATGAACAAGAAAAGATTTTTTTTAATCAATATGTTTCTACATAAGAGCAATGTTGTCATCTTGCACTGTGTACAGTACTAGTAACTGAGGTCCTACTGCTGAAACAAGTAATTTCCCTAGGTTCGGACACAAAGCTTCGAATTACTAGCTGTGGTTCCTCCAAAAAAGAGCCTTGTCTGGATTCCACTGTAAGTCAACAAGTCTGGGCGCATCAGTGGTTTTCACCAGATTGACTCTTTCCCCACAGCTTCCCTGACTCACCAAGTGACCTCGGCAGGTCTTGTAATTCTCATATGTCTCTGCTCACAGGTCAAACATTCAGAAGTGTTCCTGCTAAGCTAAACTGTACTCTCTCAAGAAAGAAATCCAATCGATTCCACAAAAGCAAAAAATTCCTTTTATTATACATCTGACACTTGAATTTGGCCTCCTGTACCTATTTCCCTGAGGTTTACTAGCTTATTGTTACTAAAATCTTTCGAAGGTACTCAAATTAAGCTTGTGAGGGCACACTGCCGTTATTAGGCACATGTAATGTGGTCCGCATTTGATCACAAAATGAACTTCCTACTTCTATATTAAAAGATTTTTATTTTATCCCTTTACGTAGGATAGAGTCAAGTTAGTAACATTAATTTTAAATACATATAAGACACAACGGGCCTTTTGCAGACCTTGCTAGGCACAGAAGAGCGAACACTCATGATGCAAACATCCATAGATCATGCATTCATACCTAAAAGACATTTTATTTTGTTTATTCTTTGCCCCAAAGCTCACAGAAGTGATCCATGCAACCTCCCACTACACACACGGGGTTGTTTTTTGGGTTGGTTTGGAGTTTGGGGCGAGGGGGATGGTGGTCATTCTCAGACCTGGATGAAACACTCATAATCTCAGACCAGATTTAGATACTGAGACTTCCAATGTTTTCCCTTTCTGATCTCCTGCCCAGCTGACCCCAGATGCAGATAAATACAGAAACACTAATGCTTATTTTAATCACAGAGCAAACCCCTTTAACCCAGAGCTGTCTACAGATGGCACCACTGTGGACATTGCCAGCCAGCAGTTAGATGCAAGTGAGAATTTGGCTAGTAGTTGTTTCCTTTTTTCCCTTTTCCTGGCAGCAGTTCCAGCAATGCCCACAGCCATGCACAACCACTTCATTACCTGGGCCAAACAGAACTTTCCACGGCTGATCTAAACTTGCCTGCTCTAGAAACTGCTCTCACAGTGCTCAGTGCTGGCACTGCTTCACTGAAAATGCATGGTGCACCTGATGGGCTGGAAGACATTTCTGGTTTATATATAGGTTAAGCTCTGACCTTCCAAACCACATTTTGGCACATGCTTTGATTGGATAATTACAGCACTCTGAATCCAGCCAGCCCTGTAACTTTTATTGCAAAATTATAGATGTCCCATACAGAGAGCCTCGCTCTTCCAGATGTTCTTGTTTGGGTAGGCAAGGTTTAAGGCTGGATTTGCAAAAGGGCTCACGCTGGCCTTACTCTGTTCCCACTCAAGTCATAGGATCACAAGATTGGAATAGATTTCCTGGGGGCACAGAGTTCAGCCTCCCACTTTCACAGGCAATGACATTATAAAATCCCTTTCATAAGTCAACAAAAGTTTCATCGCTGACTTCAGTGGGAGCAAAGAGGGGTCAGTTCTGGATTTGCTGGAAAATCTGACATTTGAGATAAGGACACAGAGATACAGAAGTGCAATAAAGTAACAAGCTAAATTTAGAAGAAAACTTGTGAAGTTGAGGAGCTACATAAATCAGATGAGATTAACATGAGGTTAAGGAGGTACATAAATCAGATCTCTGGGTTCCGTATGGCTAATTCTTGTTTGAAAGACAAATTCTCATCTTAATTCTGAGATTTGTAAGCTATATTTAATAGCCTTGACTCAAGGAAAAAACATGCTTACGGACTGAACTCAGTGCTTTATATTTCCAGGATTCAGAGATTTTTTCCAATGAAGACTGCTAACCTGTCTGAATACCAACAACCTCTCTGTATACCAACAATCTCCAAAACCAGAAAATCATCAACTCAGAGTGGACCTGCAGAAAATATACACTTTCTAAAATATAGTTTCTTCTCATTTTTGTCCATCTGCTGAGATTTGAATAATTCAAAATGAGCAATTTTCTCAAAACTGCAGCACAATAACTATAATCACACCTCAGACAAATATGTCCCAGCCTAACAAAGGTGTTATTTATGGCCTTTAGCAATGAGCAGTCTTGCTATGCTCATGTTAAATGCAAGCTTTCTGCCTCCTTCAGTAGTGCCAATTATAGTAAATGGTATAGTAATAGGATACTAAAAATGTACCAGATATTTATCCAGGTTTAAAATAAGCTGTTTTCAAAAGGCTAAAATCCTCATGTTTACAAACAGAATAAAAATTGAATTAAAGACCAAAGATAGAGTGATTCTACACCAGAGGTCCAATATGCTGTATGGGGGAATGGTAAATCACTTCTTGAGGATGGATAAAGGAAGGCTGTCTTTGTTTCACACCAAAGATCTCTCTGACATATCCTCAGCATTGTGGGAAAAGAGGAAGACAAACAATGCTATTAACCACCAAAGTCAGCTACATCAGCACATGTACTACCATCAGCATCTCTGTTGAGAATGGAAATACCCCATGTGCTGAGGTGGCCCAGTGGGAAATTTATTCCCACGTCGGAAAACCCCATAGCCACTGCTCAGTCCTGCATCGAGGGAACAACTATAAATCATTAGCAGATCACAGGAAGCAGAAGTAGGATGGGCCTAACAGATCATTACATCCATATGACTCTGTGTTTTCTCAATGAATTACTTGATTTGAATGGAGTAGGAATGGAGCCCATATGATCTGTATACGATCTGCAGTCCCATGCAGAGATCACCATTTAAGGGCCATTGTCTTCTAGTAGTTGCCAAATCTAAGATAGATAGCCATATCCCATTAAAAACAGAGGAACCTGAAGACAGAAATGCTCATTAAAGTTTGGATAATTACTGTATACAACTCATAAATCTCATATTATAACAAAGTATAATAGCAGAAGTTATACATCAGTTTCACTCCTCCCACATTCTCAGATGCATGGGAATATTTGCAGGCTCTCGTTTGCTTTCAGCACAAGTATTCCTTCTAAAAAAGCTAGGTAACATGTTTCATAGGTTGTTTTGCTTCTTTCAGTCTTAATTGTGAGGACATAAAAATGTCCACAGCTCAAACTCCTGTGCATAAACCATTTGAATGACAGCATTATGCAACCGCAAAATACCAATACATAATTTCTCATAAAAAACTTTCCGTATCTTCCGATATCTTACAGCTGGCAGTAGAAAGTTCCGTCTCAAACCTAATTGTGAGACCCAACTGTTTTCTCTTTTATATAACATTCCTCCATATTCACACAACCCAATAGAGTTGTTATTTAAATTCTAGCACATGACGTATAAGCATTTTCAGTACAGGCAGTCTTAAAATATCATTTGTCCTCCCGTCATTAAATGTCATAGATCATACCTGAAACTAGCCACAGATGGTTCCATACTCAGTGTCATCACAGCACATAAACTTCTTCAGGGGAAAAAAATGCTCCAAACGTAACAAGTTGGACTTTCCCAGTCTGTTCAGCCTATTTTTCAAGCCTTATTTCTCAGATAACAGAAACTACATGAAAATCACAACCAACCAGCAGGAGCGTGCTCTGCTCCATGTGACAGATGTACAGAAGAAAGATAAAAGTATTCATTTAGTTAAAGATGAAAACCACACCTCTAGTTAAACGCACTAGAGATTAGTGATGAAGATGACTTGGAGAGCTTAACCTTGTATCAGAAAGGGTATTGCAAGAATACAAATAGGCAAAAGACATTGAAGCCACAAAAAAATGATGAGAATTCAGGTAAAAGTGTACTGCTCACCTCCCTCCTGCTAGAGACCAGTGACCTACAGGCATTACAGAGCACTTAGTTCCCCTTTTTTGCAGGTTAATTGGGCATCTAATGAGTGTTAGAAATGCCTAGTAGCACTGCTTATAGGGAGAATAACCCGGGGAACTCCAACAGGAGCCACAGGCTGTCGAGAGGAATCACAGAGCTACAGTGGGCTGCTGGATGAATAAACTGGTACAAATTAAAGAACAAGAAAACCCCCAAGCCTTCCCTCTTGCTGTGTCTCTCCTGAGGTTAGCCTCACATGGGGAAAAGATTTTTTTGCACCTCCCTGGTGGCTTCAGGCTGCTCTATGACAGGGCATGAAAAGAAGCTGCTATTGAAAATTATTTCTGGCATTGCAGGTTCAAAGGCCCCGTGGTTTTAGGAAGGTTACTCCTCATGAACATCTTAAAAAGCCCTGAATGGGAAACAGAAGGAAAAGAAATACATGTTTTTCCTCAATTTATTTAGAGAGAGTTTCAGTGAAGGAAACTCCAGCAAATTATTTGACAAAAGAATTTGGTCTCAACTTTTCATCTTTCAAACCTGTAGTGACTGCAACAGAACTCCCCTTTGTGTACAGTGGGACTAACAGGGTGGACAGTACCTTGCAGCTTTTTGGCTCAAGGACTTCTGTCTTCAGGCAGATACTAGGATAAATTAAATCATTCTACCTGTCCCTTGCTAACTTTGGGCAGTTAAAGAATAAAATGAACAAAAAGTGACATTCTGAGTTTAAATAACACAGAAAGTGAGACAAACAAAGATCTGGTAACAGTCTAAAGAAAGACAATCTAGCTCTGAGGGAGTTGGCTTAATTGTAGAACAAATGGACAAAAAAAATGGTTTGTGTGCCATAATTTTTTCTGTTAAAGAGTATTCTCCAGCTTATTTAGGGAGAAAATGGAGAATCTTGACAGATTTGTTTGTGTTGATTTTTTTGTCTGTTTGTTTGGAGTTTTTTGTTTTAAATTACAGAATGGCACTTCATCATCTCCAGGGCAGAAGGATTCTACTGGCTCTTCAGAGGTGCTCAAATCTAAAGCGACGTCCTTCCTTAAGGGTAGAGATGGAGAAGTTGGTAGGTAACAAACCCCCTGCAGGATGTCCAGGATTCCTCAAACTGTACCTTCTTACAACTACATAAGCCAGCTAGTGTCAGGTGTTACCTCAGCCTGCAAATCTTGCTCTCCCAAACATATAAGGAAAAACAGCAAAGTAGCCAATAGCCCTATTAATTTCAGATAGAAAAGCTGAACCATGAGTGAACATGAGAGAAAAGACCTCTTTTCTCAGAAGGCTAAGCATTAAAACAGCTTGTCTGTATAATTGCGAGATGAAGGTCCTAGCCAATTTTCAGACAGAGCTAAAAGACAACTTGATGGAAAACCACTTGAGCCAAGATGCAAGTCTGCCCATTTCTCTAGCCTGATGAGGTCCTCTGAATGGTAGCACACCCACCTGGTCTATGAATTTCCACATCCTGCCCCCTTCAGCAGCAGAACCACATTTTCTCTACCTTTCTTTTTGCTGCCCATGTACTTCTCAAAATCCTTCTTATTGAGGCTTTTCCCATTGTTTGATGACTCTACCTGCCTCTACCCTCTCTATCAAGAAGAACAATGAGTAAAACAAGCAAAGCGTCTACTTCCCACAAGACTGAAAATAAGTGTGCTAATCTGGGTTTCTTCACAATGTGTCAGGGCTGGAAACACCACAGACATGGAATGGAGTCAGCACCCTGACTGCAAATGGGTGGAAGCGAAGTGCTGGGCACTCAGTCCTCAGCATTTCAAATTGGCCAACTAGAAAATGAGGTAGTCAAATATGTTAACTGTCTATTAAAATACAGGCCTTAATTGTGCTTCAGAAAACTCAGACTCTAGATAGGACATAACATTAACTTCACTATTTCTCAGAACGTTCTGGCAAAGTATTCAAATTTAAGTATCTTTCTGATCTTTTGATGGAAAGTCTTAAATATATTTTAAATATATATATTTATATATGCTTACATGCACACACACACACATACATACACACACAACCATGCCCTTTAAATAGTGACATTTTCTTACACTCACCATCTGGTCACCACACAGGAGGCACAGTATTACTTTTTTTTCCCCTTGTACAAACAATCCTATAATGTAGCAAATTTAGTCACCGCTAGTTTTTCTATGATGCCCGATCCTAAAACCATTAATCTTCTATAGCATATATTAATATAATGTATATAATCATAAAGAGTTTGGAAACAATGTTTTTGAAAATTTTCCAAGACCACGGACAACGTGACAGAGACAGAAATTTGACCTAAATAACCAGGCTGGTACTTTTACTATCAAAATGAGGCAGAACATGAGAAGGACAGGTGGTGCCCAGTTGCGTTTTGAATGTGTTGCTGCACACACTGTTGTTAGAAACCCAAAGAGTACAGGACACCAGTGCTAATTTGGCATTCGGGCTAGTTGTCATCTGTGTCATTCAGTGACTTCTCCTGACTGCAGTCCTCAGGACAACCACTCCAATCCAAAATCCTTCCTCTTCGTGGGAAGCTCTGCTCACTTGGGTGGTTAACCAGACCTTTGCAAACCAGAGTCATACCTACTTGTTCTGCATTTGGAAAGATGACCTGGAAATGGGTGTGACAGACCAAGACTCTTACTGAGGGTATGATGAATACCTTGCTGTGGCTAAGTTCTGAGCAGTCTTTAGAGTAGAAAGCAAATGACAGATAGAAAGGCCTAATTTCCTTAAGTGCTGTTTAGGTCACTATTTTCCTAGACTTAAGAAAGCAAGAAAAACATAAAGGGCAAATGACAAAATTACGACAAAGCTTCACAGTAGGAGGAAGAACACTTCAGTAAAGCGGTTTTCTATGTGTCATGGGAAAAACATTTTGCAAAGGAGTTGAATTGCCCAACCTACACATTAGCCCACTAGCTCCCTCATTTCAGACAAAAGAATATTTTTCTTACCAATAAAGATAGGTGTTTTCCCTCTATTACATTAAAACAATCATTATAAAAGCACAAATTCTACTAATAATACAAATTTTCTGAACATGATCATGACTGGTAGTCATAGATATGATGATGAAATGGTAAGTAATAAATTCTGAACTCAATATTGAATATTAACCATCTTCTGCAAGGCCAGTTGCATATAGATTAAGAAAAGACAGACACAAACAGATCAACAAATTTGCTCAGATCAAACAAATAATCAAGGGCAGAGATGGATGAGACTTCTCAGTGAGGTTGAGAAGATGAGACTTCAATCTTAGATTAGGTTGAGTTATCTAGTGACTAGTCAACCTGCTTCCTTTCCGTTACGCACAGCATTTAGCAAATATGCTGTATATTTCTGGAAAGGACACATCAGGGAAGCCTGTAGCTGTTGACAATTTGCATATATCTTTAAGGGGCAATAAACAAAAAGCCCTGAAAGACAGCAGTTAAGTTTCATTTATTAAGAGGACCCACCCACTTTTAAAATAACACTTGAGTACCATAAGATTAATTTCCTGCAAGACTGAAATAAAAAAAAGATGGTTTCATAGCAAGTTACGGCATCTCTTCAAAAGTGGGACCCAACACACACCTCAAATGCTACATTTTTTCTGATCCAGTTCTGAAAAATCTTTGAGATAATACTCCCACCCTTGCAGAAAACCACAAATGAGGATTGAAGGCAGTACAGTTTATCATCCTTCTGTACCACCAATTATAATGCACTATAAACCTCCATTAATTTCTGGAGGAATTGTCCCTTTTATCTTTTTCTTTTTTTTTTTTTTTTTGGAAAACTAGATTTGCTAAATTTGTCTTTGCATCTCTATTGTAATTTTTTGTAGCTATTCAGAAACTCCTTGTCGCTCCTTGCATTCAGCATTACTGACAGGAACTGCTGGTGATTTGTCTAATCTGTCATCCCTCGCCATCCTGGCAAGCACCAGATGCTACAAGAAAGGCAGTGGAAACCCCACAGCAGTGGACAATAACGCAATAAACAGCTTTTCAGGAGGCTGTCCTTGCCAGAGCTTTTCTTCCTTGGCCACTGCACTAACATATGAAGTCACATCCATTGAAAGTGATGTGACATCCACACTTATAAATTATATATTTCTCCATGAATCCTGCCAAATATTTTGCCTCAGTGACCTCTTGTGGCAGTGAGTTTGAGAGATATTAGGCCAGCATTGTGGATAACAATAATTTTTCCATTGAAATGATACACATTTAACAAAAAATATGTGCTGCATCTGAACTAATAAACTCGCAGGGTAAACAATCATTTCATTATAATGTGATCTTTGAGTAATATAAAAAAAAATATAATACAAAAATAGAGGATGTGCCCTTGTTTTAGCTTAATACGTGAATACACTTACCATTTTCTGGCCTGAGAGGTAAACTAACAGGTGGACACAGGTTAGGCACGGTATTCTTCAAGTCAGCTAAAAGCAGATAACACAGAACATTTGAAAACAATTATTCTTGAAGGTTTAAAATCAAAACCTTAATATTTCCAGTATTACATCTGGTATCTGAATGTTGCATCTTCTCACCCCAAACACGAAGAGTAAGGATGCAAGGCTGCTTTGATATCCCACTCATATGTGACACCATATTTAAGTTCCCATATTTATATACATTCCTACAAACACTTTTCAAAACACAGATATTTATGACCAACTCAATTCAGTAGTTCTCTGTTTTTTCCCTCTGTATTTGGTTTCCTATGTCACAAGAAACATGAGATTTTCTCTGCTTCCTGATTAGCAAACAGGAATTTTTCAAAAGGAGAATTAGGAACAAGTCAGTTTCCAACAGGAATCTTTTCAAATTAAAATTCAAATAATCATTCATATTTTCCACACAAAAAACTTCTTATTTGCTAACATTTGCCTTAAACATCTTGTAATTTCAAATAACAAACAAGAAGTTTCCCCTGTGCATTTATATTTTGTAAAACACTTCAGCTAATCAAATCAGTTATAAACTCTCTACTAAAACAAAATAGAACACCATCCCTAGAGAAGCTGAAGACAGATCAGATTTTCTGTCTGCTTCTTCTGCTTTGCACTGCACATAACCAATAGGTTCAGGAGTTTTACCATTCACCTTGACAGAAGTGAGGAATTGGAGCTATACAGAGCTCTTTTTAAAATGCTACTATATGTTCCTCATTGAATATGCTGCAACCATGACTATACATATGAAGTCAAAGCGCTAATGAGCAGAGCCGCGTGGGCAAACAGCTCATACAACAATTTAGCATGTCATGAAACGCGGAGACACAAGTACCTTCCTTCAACAGAAGACTGTGGACTACCAAAGTAGTGGAAAACCAAAGACCCTGCTTTATGCTAACGTCCCACTGCCTACAGTAAATTCCTCCTTCAGATTTCACTCATTTTTCCCTTTTAGACTCAGGGCTTTCTTGTTCCTCTTCCTGGTTCCCAGACGTCCAACACACCAGCACAACTGACACAAATTTTGGTCTGCAAATATCTCCATTTGCATAAACATCTGTGCATTGCTGTGTGTTATGGTGGAAACACATCTGAAGCCTCCTCACTACATAAGGAAATGAGACCATCTCTCCTGACACTATCCCCTTCACATACAGCCAAAGCTCCTCTTCATCATCCTTCTGTCTGTGAAGTAAGAAACGTACTTTATTTTTAGGTGTTTTTTTATCAATGAGAGGAAAAAAAATTCCAAGAAGTGGAAGTTTATCTATGCCTCTGCCATCTGGTCTTCATTTTGCCTTTCTACCATTTGTCGTTCTTACCCCTGGTTGCCTCTCAGCTCCCCCTCCCACAGGCTCTTGCCATTCATATCCTACTTTATCAGGCCTGTTGTTCCCTTCCTCTCAGCACTAGACCCTCAGCTCATCCCTCCCCAAGCCCACACTGAAGGTCTGGGAAACCCTATAAGCTTCTGTGGTGACCCCTCAACTCCATGCTGTGCCTCCTCTTTAACAATGGTGGAACCACTGGGGGAGGAAATGGATGGTGTAGGGGACAGAATGCCAGCACAGGACTTGAAAAGATCAGGACTAAGTTCATATTTCAGACACTTACAGTGTGAATGAAGGTTTGCTTTAAGTTTACCAACATTGTAAAATACAGTGCATTGCAAGGATATCTGATCTAGCTCTACACAACTTTAACTGGATTATCTTTATATCACATCCACTGGACAGTATATGTCCACACTTCAAGCCTTCCCTCTCCTCTTCAATATCAGTCCTTCTGATAAGTTTAAAAGCAGGAAAAAGTGTTCCTTATTCAAATTTTATCTCTCATTCTGTCAGCATCACCAGACCTGCCCCTGTGTTGGCTCTCAGTGGAGTTCAACAGGGTCCTGCTCACATACAGACTCAATAACAGGCTATCCTTCCATAAAGGGGGATACAGTCAGACAGGTGTTCATGGTCCTTATTGTTTCAGATCTGTTAAATCAACATTTAACAAAGAACAACTAGACCCACCCATGAGTAGCATAACAGATGACAAACCCAGTAAAAGTTTTCAACAAAGTAATGGAGCCTTTTGTTTCGCTATGGAAAAGAAAACTCATTTTGACTAGATCTGCTTTTGATTCCTCTTGAGGAAATAACCTAACCTACCATAACTTCTCTTCTGCTTAAATGCATGACAGTTTCTTGCTGCTTGAAGAACACAGTGCTATCTTGGAATTTGGTCTTGGCCCTTTCTTTACCAAAACAGCCAAAAGTGAATTTTAAATTCCATAACAAAACCAATCCTTTAAGACAACCCATTCACTCACACTGTTGAACCATAAGCCCAGCAGTGAGATGTAAAGAAGGATGTCCTGACCAGGACTGTGCAGTAGGACAAAATATATTTAGACTCCAACATTGGCCACAAGTCTCCCATACAATCTAAGAAATACAATTACGCCTCTTTGAGATATTTCTATTCCTTTTCTACAAAAAATTGAGATTAAAATGCACCTTTCTTTCCCTCACACATACTTGACTGCCCTGTCTATTTGCAGTCCCTGCAAATGGGTCCTCCTTCTGAAAGCTGAAGCTTCTGTACATTGAGGCTAAATAATGAGCTTCAATGTACAGAAACCAGTTGGAAAGACCATGTGCCCTGCATCACTTACCAGGCTTTTGATACCAGCCAAATGGATGTATTCTGGCTTCAGCTTCTGGCAAACTACAATTCGAAACTTGCCAAGCACTTCTTGCTTCCTCAGCACACATCTGGATGCCCAGACTGTTCAGAGTGAGGCACACAATTTTTCCACCTGACAGGGAAAGACAGGATTATAGAAATGATGAGGAAAATTTTCCTATTCTAGATAGTATTTTAAGGAAAGGGAATACAGCACTGTTCCATTGAGTGTTAAAAAGAAACTCCACTAACTTAGAAATCAAAGGAAGGAAATACCTAAAGTGGGCCAAGTTTTACTGTTGTTGAAAATAGTGTTGAAAAATCTCAATGAATTCAATGTGAGGAAAGGTAGGTAACCAACATTATCACCCATGAGGGTCACCAGGAGTGTTTCCACTGAGCAAAGATCAGGACCTCATTTTTGAGCAAGCAGTCCTCTTTGGTTAATCCAAACCTGGAAATTAAAAATCTGCATTTATGTTGAAACACAGCCCCTACTTACATCAAGATAAAAATTCTGCCTTTCAAAGACCTAGTGTATATATTTCTGTGCTTGAAAAAAATTGGAGCTTTTTGAAGACAGTTAGCAGTTTCATTGAAGATTTATTCTAGCCTATGTTAAAATCAATACTGAAAGTTCTCTTGACTATATGAATGCCAGGACTGGATGTCTGAAATGCCATAAATAAGAAATATTGATCAGATGAACAAAAAGGTGTCAGTTTTGCATGTTTGGTGCTTTTAGATCCTTAATTTGTTTTAGAACTGTTTAAGGAAACTTAAGCCATATTCAGTTAAGATTTCAGATTTCACATGGTCACATGGAGGTATGAAAGCTGTCAACTATTTTTGATTTGTGCAGTAATTCCAATCTAAACTACATTTGTCTGCTCAACAAAAAAAGGGAATTAAAAATATATATTTATGAAGTGTTCCAAATTCTCAAATTAGTTGTAAAACTGGCACATCCTAATGACCTCAGGGAATATTGATTAGCACACGACACTTCCAAAAACAAGGCTGGCCATTTTACTTGTCTAAACCTGGATTTGGAATAAAATACTAAAACCTATTTCATTGACTTTGACCTGGATGGCATCCAATTTTAAACACCAACTGAAGACTTTCTTTTAAACAGAGCACTTCTTTTACAGCAAGTGGAGAGAAAGAAAAGTAGCAGAACAGCATTCAATCAACCAAAGCTCTTAATGACCCTATAGTTTTGTCTATACATCTCTCTGCTAACTATAGAGGGAGCACTGGGTGACAACATCCCTTAATTAGCCATCTCAGGTGAGTAAAATATGTTTGTCTGACTTTCTAATGGCTTTCAAGTCTCACATATTTTTAAAGATCTGATCTCCTCAGACTAACAGAAATTCTACTTGAGATATCTTAAGAAGCTAAAATACTAGGGTAGGAGAAGATAGGCAACCCCTATCCTCAAACAATCCAAGTAGAATACTAAAATCTGGGAGAAGTTCAGACATCCAAGAAAGCCAAAAGTCTAAGCTGCTCCAAAGTATCCGCAGACATTATGTGCTTAACGTGCATTTAATTTCAGTAACATTTAGTTTTATAAGTCCCTTAGGTTTTAAAAATGGAACAAACAAACAAACGGAAGAACAAAATCACAAAAAGAAGTCAACAAACATTTTGGAAGAGAGGTTGACAAATGATAAATAACAGATCCCTGGAGTTTTATCAGTTTTAATCTCATTTTGTTGGAACTGCAGCCTCTTAAGGACTCATTCTTGTGAGGTTTTCTTAATAACTTCTGAGTTGTGGAGACTGTCATTGCACTGAACTCCTAGAAATGGCCATAATTAATTAAAAAGGTGCTAAAGAGAGTTGCATAAGATCTGCAAGGGCTTTTAAAGTGTCCTTCACAGCAAAAGAATAGTAAAATTTGTAATAACATAGGAAGACTGAAATTATTTTTAAAATACAAATAGTGAAAAACTACCTGAAAGCTGGGAGTCATTAAAAAAGCCAAATCCTGTGCAACAAGGGTCAGCATCACACCAACGCTCACACTCAAAAAAGCTGGAAAAGTAAAAACATCATTATTTTTGTTATTAATAGTAATCTGTCTCTGTCATGGAGACGGGAAGAGAAGATACTGAACAGGGAAGAGACATTGAGAACCTGTAGAGATGCTTTTCACGATAAGATTGCCTCAAGGTTCTTCATTCTGCATAGACACTCCCATAATTTTTCTTTTTGTAGACGAAATTACGTTCTATCACTATACATCTACCAGACTACTTCTAATAATTTAGATGAGTATTTTGATATCTGCCCTAAAAATATCAGCTTACATTAATTTGGTGCGTTATTACTAAGAGGTTTAACTGGCCAACCAGCAATTCAATAGCAGTATGAGAATAATTCATATATATAAAATCACTAATTATATACATTATTATTATAATTTAATTATAAATTTCCTTTAATTCATATGCTTTTTTATCTTTTGTTAAATATTCTCAAATAATGGTTTTCTGGGATCAAAACATCTGATTCCCTTCATCTACATAACAGGGTCTTGGTATTACAGGCATGATTAAAATTCCAGTAAAAACAAAGGAACAGGCATGTCCTACCCATCTGAAACAGTTTTTCTGCTCATGTCAGTCTTATTCCTCACTGAGATCTCAGTTACTTTCTGGAATGGTACACGTGTGTAGAAGCTCTTCACAGAACTTTTTAGAGTGACTTAAAGGAAAAAGAAAAAACAAAATTGGAAAAATCAGATTAACCTTGTAATTTACATAGAACAGTCAAGTAATCACATGATAAGGCTAAAGTTTATGTTTATATGCTCCAATGGTCTTGATGCATCAAAAGGTATTTTTTACATTATCACAGTAAACTGTTGACAGTTAAGCCTGACTATGAACAAAAATCCATCAAGCGAAGATTCTAAAAACTTATCAAAGTACATCACCCAGAAAAGACTTCCAACCCAGAGTTTCTGAGATCTGTATTGACATTACTACTTCCTCAAGGTCCAAAAACTGGGGAGCAACTCCAGATTGGAAGACTCCAGTGTCCTCATGCAGTAGGCAGCTTGTGCTGCACTTTGAGCTCCCCCAAAAGACACAATTTAATAGTTTTTTTCTGTGGACCTCTACATTTTTCACAGCAAAAGTATAAGGTTCCTGTACAGAGATAACAGGCTTGTTTGTCCAGCTTCTACCCATGAGCCCTATGAGAAAATCAACTTCCCAAGTATTCCAAGTATTCAAAGAGCAAAGGTTAAAATCCACATGTCTACAAGTCTGGATTTGCTAAAGAAAAAAAAATACACTCAACAACTTTCAATTTTTGCTTTGCTTAACTACCATGGATATTTTAATGGTTGAAAATGGGATTGGTGGCATCCCAATGACATTCCCATTTCACTCACATTATAAAAAGACCTAAGGCCTGGTATAGAAATTATTTGAGCTACCCTTGGCCTCACTGAATTGGGAATAACTGAGGTGGAGAGTGGAATTCTTTGGTTAATATCTTTCCATTCTGAACTGAAAATGAAAATGCCCATAACCAGAACAGCCTGTTTTTCCCTTGCCCCATCACAGCCCAGGACTCATTCATACATTTAGACTTTTTATTTCAGAATCAAGAGCCAAAACACTAGCTTGCATTATCAGGGTTAGAGCACACATTATACACCCAAATCCCCAAACTTGCCTATTTTACGGTATAATGTCTGTGGTTGCCGGGGTAGCACGGTTCGACAGTTTTCCGGTATTTGATCGATGCTGCCATCACAAATCTGTGCCTCTGGATAGAGAGTGCACACAAAGTATATATCTGTGGCATTTTGAAGATCTGCCATTCGACAAAACTCATCTTCTTGTGCACAACCTAGGAAGCAAAGTTACTAAGAGTTACACACACAAGGGTTTCTTCCCCTCTCCATTCCTCTTCATGTCTTCAGCGCACTTAAAGCTGCCCTTCAGCAAACAACTATAAGTGAGGATGTCAATATTATTCTATTATGGTGGAAGAGGAACAGGGACAGACTCTGTTTCTAGTGACACTGAAGAACAGCCTTATCTGGGGAGCACAGAAAAGAAGCTACACCACAGCTAATTGTCCCAGCTGGGACAAGTATTAGCCTACTGTATTGGTGTCACTAACACAGTGATTCATAAAGATCTCTCTCTCTTTCTCTCTAGTAAATTTGACATACAAACTGTACAATCATAAAAGAACTCTGCATCTGTCACAGGTCTCTCTTTTAAAGAATAAAAAGGAGAATAAAGTCTACAATGTCTTAGGAATTATTTGCAAAAAAATATTTCTGAAATGTTCATGTTACACAAAAACACAAATAATTTTTCCAGACTCAGCTGTTCAAGCCATTTGCTTGTAGCAATTCGCACTGAAATTTGTCAAACCCATTTCTTAATTACAGTGGCAATGGCTTCTGTAAATATATACCTCAATGCTTAATTTTAAACAGGCATAGCTCTACTGACCTCTTGCAGTGATGTTTGTGCACAGCTTAGTACTCTCAGTTCTGCCTTCCTGTACTCAGAGCTAGAAACTCTTCCCTATTTATCACATCAAAATATACTGTATCATTAACCCCAAACATCTGAATTTTACATTCTCTTCTCACAACTATGTCATCTTTTTGGAGGTGTACATTTCAAGAACAGCAGGGTATTGTCTTAGCTGTTCCTTCTACTTCTCCTGCACATAACAGGGATACATTGGTGAAGAATGATGGGTACCCTTACTGCCGCAGTAGGCAAAGATCGTAAGGAACAGATGGGCCTATTAGCAACTTCCATGAAAATTTTGTGGGGTTTTCCCTGAAAAATCTTTCAGTCCAGAGTTTCTACTCATCATAATACCTATTAAAAGATATCATTAATTATTATTCTCTGTAGAATAACAGTCTCCAAGGTGGCTTACGTGTGAGACACCAAAGCACAGCTTCCTCTGCTGAGTACTTCTGCCTGAAGACCCAATACTGCTGGTAAGGGAGAGAATAGTTCTGATCACTTTGTATCCGGCTGCTGTCCATTAGGTAGAAAAGATCCTTTGTAGAATCTGAGATTCAAACAAACAAACAAACAAACAAACTGCTCAAGCCACAAAAAACTTAACTATGATCTGGAATAAATTAAATTTATTTGTATATAAAATTCTGTCTTTCATGATAAAACATCTGCAACCATTTTGTTGTAGCATATACCAATACAAATGGGATAGCACACACCAAAGGCTGCTTTTAGTAACAGAATTGTCCACCCACAGTTATTGATGCCTGCGTAGGCACTGCCTCCTTGCTGAGCTCCACTGCACAGCGTAGCACTGTCAGACTATTTCCACAACCCAAAAACTAGATGAAAGTCACAGTTCCTAGAAAAAAGAAGGTTCTCTTTACTCTGTCGTATAACACATCAGCCTAGAAGTGAAGTATGATACCTCAGAGGATGTTTACAATACCTTAATCAATCTAGTTTTATTAATCTAAAATACAGTAGTTTCCTTATATTCCCTTGAGAAGCTTTTACACTTCTCAATGTTAAATGTTTTCTTAACAAGCTTAATACCTATGTCAGTCATTTAATCATTTCTTCTAGTTTATACTCCCACGAACCACATTAAATAATTCCTTTCTGTCTCCTGCTTGTGACTTTAGATGTGCATATAGCACTTTATATCTCCTGAGCTTCCTCTAGAAACAATCATATCTATTTCACGCAGTTTTCAAATTCATCCCTTTAAATAAGGGTCCAAGTAAAACATTGAGAGAAATGAACACTCTTCACTGATCTTTTACAAATTTCTTCATAAACATCTTTTTATTCATCAAATGCCATCGGCAGGTGTCATCCCCAGTTACTCCAACAGTGGGAGAGATTCCTGTTATTTAATCTTACATGCACTGAAACAGCCAGACAAAAATGAAAATAGTAAAGACACGCTGATGTTTGCAGCTGAAACACTGGCACCTCCTGGGAGTGCTCAGTAGCTTTGAATTTTCTATCAGAAAACAGAAAAGATATATGTTACCAAGTGCTTTAAGGATGATCATCAAAGCAATAAAAGCTGTGTAGACATTTTCCCAGATGTATCCGTAACTTTTTTAAAAAGGTGACTTCTAAGTCTTGCTACCGCTCAACTTCTCTTAAAACAGTTTGTGTCACGATTAAGACTAAGGGATGGAGGAAGAAGCCGCATTCCTTGCATAACTTCAGGTTTTAATGATATCATCAGCTGCAGCAAGGTAAATGGAGAACCCCGAGGGCTGCACTCATGCCTTGGCAGGTACACGCTAGAGAATTTCACCCAATATATTAAGTGCAGTTTTTTCTCACTTTTAAGTCTAGACTTTAAATACCACTAATTATATGGAAGCAGCATTAGGTAAATGGGCATTTTAGTTTATTTTCCTCTCAAATTCCATTAGCAAAATCAGCAATTCATTTCATGTAAAGATTTTACAGGTATTAGGTCACACGCTCAGGTATTCATCAAGGCTCCTCAGCAAAGATTACACTTCATTAGACATAAACCAAAGTCCTCTCAACAGGCTCCACCACTCTCCTTCTCTTAGGATTATGGTTCTGAAGGCCCAAAGGAACACTAGTAACTTAATACAAATGATTTTTGGTATATACATGACAGTATAATGAAGAGCAGACCCTGGAATAACAAAGAAGCTAGAGAACTTCACATGTCCCTCACTTTCATCATGTACAGAGGAAACACTTGTGATTGCAGTTTCATCCTGAGTTCCTCCAAGCATCGTATTTAAGTCGTATTGTCAATAGCAATAAATATGCCCAGGTACCCAGGCTAAGGATTTGATTCCTGAGTTTATGTGATTTTTTTTTTGCCCAGCCAAATAATATTTCCTGAGTCTTTACAGTTCAGTAAGTCTGAAAGAGCAAGCTTTCACAAAACATTTTAACACTTTCTTTTCCAGCCTGACCTGGAAAAGTAAAAACCATAAAGACAGGAGATTCATAATTTGAACATCTCTCTCAAAACCTGTATTGTACTTCTTACCCAAGAGAAATCCTCTGGATTTCACAACACTTATATCATTATGATATATATATGGAAATATATTATATTTTTCAGTTAAATTCTGCACCCGTCTGAGCTATCTTCTGCTGCCTTCTCTGTCCACCCTTACTACAATACCTGATAATACCAGGTCATTCTCTGTCTTCAAAGCAGTAGCATTGCATGCAGAGGTTTTAGTCCGGGTGACCATATCAGAACCTGGAATTAAAAAGCATAGTAATTCCATTTACCTTTCATCCACAAGACAAGCTCACCCCTTAGCGCACTAAATTTAGCAAATATTTTCAAGTGCATCATTTAGGAAAACTCCTTAGATAGTTCCACCAACTAATGAATAAAAATTGACTAAGACCATCTATGAATAACCCCATGGGAAAAAAAAAACAAACCATAAACCAAAATGTGTTGTTTGGAGTATAAAAACAAATTGCATATCCTCAATCACTATATATTCATTATCAGTGGTCTGGGTGCTGTATGCATTTATAAAGCAGTATCCCAAATCATTTGTCTTTCTATCTCTGTTGCGATGTTGTGAATGTAAACTTGCAAAACCAACACATACATGGTTATTGCACTAATAAAAGTAACCTGCCTAGTTATGCATAAAGTGCCAAATTATTAAGGTTCCTGGACACTGATGGGACAAAGGCAAATGTCTCTGTGATAGCATTTTTCATGGGTATCAAAAGTTATAAAGCGTATTCCCAGACACAAGAATTTACCCAAGTTTCATGAAACTGACAATAGCAGAATTACTCCAGATTACACCCACCCCACCAGGAAAGATTGCTAAGTAATGTCTCAACTTGGATGCTATAAAATAAAGTGAGAACAACACTTCCAGTTTAAACAAGTTTCCAGAACTACTTACACATCTGCCACTGCCTGCCGTTCATCATAAGTTTTTATGACAACTTTTGTGAGATAACTCACCTCTCCACAGATAAACCTGCTGAAAGGTAGTAAAATTTCTTTCTTCCTTTTCTGCCATTTTAGAAGCTAGGAAAGAAAAAGTTTGTTAGAACAGCTGCTAAAATTAAACAGGTAGTACTGAAATGCTCAGAAATTACATTAAAAACACATCACTAAACTATGCATAACCATGTTTACAATACAAGACCCTGAGGAGGAAGGAGCCAAGTGCCCCGGTGCTAGTCTGGGCCCAGGGTGCCAAGGCTTTATTCTGTTTTCCATCATTGTTTTTTTCTGTGCAGCTCTGGGCATCTCTCTTCTTGTCTTTACTCCAGAGTTAACCTTTATTTCAGATTAGTGTCTTGAATCTGCCTAAACTAAATATTACAGGGTAATATACTAAAAGCAACACATTCTTGACTTTCATCAATGATCACACAGTAAAGTGTGAGAGGCCCTTCTGTCTAACAATGCATCCAGTTGGGGAGTTCTTATTCTCTTGTGATTGTACAGATACGGACTTACTTGAGAAAAAAACACTGAACTACAGGAGCAGGCTGGTGAAAAAGGCAGAGTCTACAGAAGAATTAAAGAAAAGGGATGCAAATTGAGATAATTCATTGACATACTTCCACTGAACGCTTGCCCTCCCAGGGTGAAGGAAAACTTCTTCTCTTTTTCGTCATAGCTCACACCTTTACATATCCCATCTATGCCAGACGTTGGTGTTGGACTCAAGCCATTCGCGTTGCACATCAGCACATCCGGCTGGCTCATCAAACTACACAAAATGGTACCTAGGTTCAGGCAAAGAGAGGGTTGCATCACTCCAATCACTTTGTAGCTACACAGAGCTTTTCACTCCAGCATCCCAATTCTTTCTCTAAATGTCAATTGAACTTGTGTCACTGGCCTAGATACCTTTTAGTATTGCTAGCCCCGCCCCCCCTCCAAAAAAAAAAAAAGAAAATCAGAACCATACATTCAAATTGGAGCACTAAGGTTCACTATTCATACCTAAACCAAACATTTGTAGCCTGCTTTTCAGAGATTTCAAGCACACACTATTACCACCTAATAAAATACTACTATTATCGGATAATACCCACGGTATTCTCAGCACTTTATAGCACCACGGAGACATATTCAGTCCTTTGGCGGCTTTACAATCTCAGGCTCTGGACCAAGAAAGCACTTACATTTTTCCTGGGACGGTTTTCTGGATTGATGCCTGATTTCAGTCAGTCCAGGCCTGACTCTCCCCCAGCATTGCGGTGTGAGTCGGGGGCACCAGCACACTTAAGGCCAGATGTTTTGGCATCACTCTGTTACCATAACGTCTAGACAATATTCAGCTCTTGCTTTGTGCTTGCTGTCACAGCTCAGGCATTTCTACGGTTTTACAGTGTACTCTCTGATGTTTTTTTAATGGGCTGGGTACATGAGATATTGAATGTGTTGCTTTTCTTTACTTATTTATTTTTAAACAAAATGTTAGTCAAAGTAATGTGTTTGCCTGTATTACTGATCCAAATAGGCCACCTCAACTCAGCAGGGTGCCCTACAACTCTAATCTTCTCCCCATCCCCTTCTACATTCACAAGTATGAACAATGTGAAAAATTGATGTTATACATATAGAGAAATGGACTTTATAAGATCACCTCAAATATTTTGGTGCAAAAGATATGAGATGCCAAAATAGAAAATAATTTCCTGGAAAAATTTCCTTGGTAACTTCCACAGAGAAAGTTTTCTTAATCCAGGATCAGATTCCACTCAAAGCTAGAGAGGTGCTTGCCACATAGCAGCCAGTAGCACATGCCTGGATTTGTAAAAGCTCATTTTTAAAAAACTTGAGACATCTCAATTAGAACTTCACGTTTTCTATAGGAAATGCACCTCCAGCAGGAAAGTTGATCCCATGTGAGCTCAAAAAGAAACTACAAAAAGCAGGCACTGACATTAAATCCTTAAATTTGCTGGCAGAAATCTGGGCTCTGACTAAGTCCCACCTGTTAGAGAGTCTGTCCATCACACTCCCACTTGCCCTCCTAGCTAGACACCCAGATTTAGGAGATTATAGCATTCCTGCATTAACATAATACCCTGCTTAGCATCCTGTTTTCCTGCTCCAAAATAGGAGCTGATTTACATTTGTACTACAAGGACTCTCTCTGGAGGCACCTTCTTAATTCCCCCATCAGCTGAAAGGCACCAACTTCTGGCAACCAAGTGGCGTTAAGTAAGGAGAGTGTGAATGAATTCAGAATGATTTATCTCATCCAGATGGAGATATCTAAAGCAGGCCAAAAGAATTATCCTTTCAAAATGTCCATTTCTCTCCAAGAGCAGCTCACTAACTCTTTATCTCTATTGCTCCAGGCCAAGCCTTGGGCATTACTCAAAGTCTGCCTACACCAAAATATGTCAATGATATAGAGACAGGCACTGGTATGATGTAGAGGTAGGTGTACCGTGTCCAAAAATTAGTTCTACTCAGCATTGTTTTTCTACTGCAAAATT
Organism: Limosa lapponica baueri; assembly: GCA_002844005.1. NCBI lineage: Eukaryota > Metazoa > Chordata > Aves > Charadriiformes > Scolopacidae > Limosa > Limosa lapponica. The sequence goes on from KZ506510.1 coordinate 146,334, forward strand.
TTGTATTTTGCAGTTAGACAGTACCTCCATCAAGCGCAATCTGACTCAAGATGAAGCCGTCACAGCAAGAGTCCCTGCTGCAAGTCTGCCGACAGAAGAGCTGAGCATCAGTCAGCGACGTGCTGGCTGCAGAGAGCACCACTGAGCGATACACACCAGAAAGCACATTCTGAAAACTGGTCCTTTCAAAGTTCTTGAGTCCAGATGAGTTAAATTCTTGTTCTGGGTAGAGAGAATGGGAAAGACATGTTCAAAAGAGCTCAGGAGGAGATGGGATGCTTTTGGATTGCCTGCAGACTGGAGCTGGTTGAAAGTTTTATGATAGAAACTCAGCCTTAAAAGTTCTTTTCTGGACATTGAGGTTCAAATGCAAGGTAAGATCACCAAATGGTTTGGTGCAATTATACCTGGGTAGTTGGTCTCACTGGAGACCAGGTTATTTCTTGGCTGGTATATTAGTAAAACAGCTTCCAGTCAAAAGTAATGTAAACTGTTAAATTATATACAAACTGGTCATTGATAATGCCTTATATAGTCAAATAATGAGAAATCATAGTACAACAAAACAGAACAGGATAGAATATAGAATAATACACTGGATAAAATGTAAGCTCTTTTGGGACTGTCTGCCATTGCGATGGCTTACAAAAGCTGTATTCCTAATTTCTAGGGAACAAGACATGACAGGAAGATTTGCTGAGGTTTCTGGTCTTAACTAAACGTTAAGCTCTGAAAAGTATTATATCACCTTGAACAAAGATGCCCTCCCACAATTAATTGTGATCCTACATAGAAGTAACTACAGAGTTGATCGTGGCAGTCTAACATTAGATGAGTGATTTGCATGTGGTACCTCTCTTCAAATAGAGCATCACTGCATCTCCCTCTGGATTCCTGACATGAAGCAGGCAGCTGAGGCGATCGATGCCAGAGGCAGCAGGGTTCCCCAAAACACCTTGCACCTGAGACAGAAAACAGGCACACACAATGAATACAACCTCATTAATTTCCTCTCCTAAAACACATTTTCCTTATACAAAAACTCATGTTGAGAAGTTAGCACACACGGTTTATAGTGCACACCTCTGTGTGGTCATTTTTTATTCTTGATTTTTCAGTGCCACTTTGCTGTATTTAAAAGTAGTGCATAGGAAGCTGTTACAGTGCTAAAGAGGACATGATTCAAATCCTGGACCAGAGGAAGGGACTGAGAAATGATGACTGCTTCAGGTCACCTGATTACTGACCCGGACACTTCTAGTTTCCAGATGAACCTCCTTATCAAGGTAACCCGATTTCCAGATTGTGGGAGCTCAGCACATTTTAAGAACAGACATGTTGTGTGATGTTTCAAACAAACACTGAGGCATTCAGATGTCAGTTTTGGGAACACTTGAGAGTAGCTTCTTTACCAGCCTGCAGGAATTTATTACTGTCATAATGAAGAGCAATGTCCAAACATCGGGTAACAACCTGCCTTCCTTCTGTGATGCCTTCTATTTATATTGAACCTACAGTATTATGATAAACACATATCTTTAAATATGATCATTTTTACCAGTGCAGAAGTGGTGCAGTTGAAGTTGACTTCAGCAGCACTGTATAATTCACACAGAATTTCAGCTCCAGCGGGAGTTACCGTGGCAAAACCACATGCTTCTTCCCTCTCACAGCCTGAAAAACAGGAAAGAAACCTTAGGTTTCCTAGAACTTCATGTGCAAAATTTCTGCTAAAAATTTCACTGTTTACTGCTATTTACCCAGTTTGTCATACCTCTATCAGACAGCAAATACACAAATTTCATTAGCCAGATGAACTTTAGTATTTAACTATTTTAGTAGAGGGTTAGGTTTTTAAGTTAACTTAAATCAATGCAAAAAAAGTACATCCATCACCTGATGATACAAACAGCCGAGTTAGGTCTAAACCCCCACCCAAATATTTAATGTCTGCTGGATAATTTTGCCTGAGGCAAAAGTTCCCCTCCTGTTCTAGGAGCAGAGTTAGTTAGTGGTGAGTATGCAAGGGCAGAAGGATCTTCAGCCACTCCTAAATCTGGAAGGGGATGGCTGCTTGCTCACTTACACTGGCCAGGTGATTGCTGCACAGACGGCCAGCACAACTGAAGAATTTGATGTTTCCCTCCTTCCTGTCACTCCAATCTTTGTCACAACCTGTTTCCCATGGGGTTACTGCATCAGAGAGATGTGATGTGCAGGCAAACTGGCTCAATGTTTCCAAGTGTCTTTAGTATAAAATCAACCAGCTTAGAACAAAACATCAGCAGAAATGTAAGCTAAGCTGCCTGACTTTGTTGGGAAGCAGAGAGGGAAAGGTTAACTCTTACCCTTCAGTGAGCAACTCAACAGTAATATTTTGTAGTAGTGCTGCCATTGGACAGGGGGTGTAACTTATAATGAAAATAGAGGGTATGTGCACTTGAATCGGACTGCTTGTCAAAAGGGCATCTTTTCCTCCCTAAATTAATTCCCACGGTCCTCTCAGCTCAGTGCTTTGCTGTTGAAGGTTGTTGGTTTCAGAAGAAGGTGCAAGAAACCCTGCAGTGTACACCTAGAGGATGATCTGCTGCAGGAAAATCATTCCAGTAACACATATAAGGCTTCACAGATTCATCTCTTAGCATGAGGTGAGCGCTCCTGCTAGAGCAGGGAATGTGACACAAAGCCACTGACTTTGTCAGACTTTGGTGATGTCTGCCCTACAAACAGGCCACCTGTGTTATTACTGCTAGGTGTTTTTATTTTGAATGTAACACCCCACCACCACCACCTCTCTTCATAACTCTGAGGATCAGGAGACACAAGGTAAGGCATTGATTCAAAGCACCCTGAAAGCAGTGCAGTGATCCCCCTTGGTTTTAGATGACTTTGAATCAATATAAACGAGCAAACAAGACACATCCAGATGTAATATAGTATATACATTGTAAGTCTCAGCAGAGGAATATCCCTGCACTGCTTACAATATCCTTCTGACATAAGCAAGGCCAATTATTCCTCTTTTATGTGCCAATCAGGTAATTTGGGAAAGGTGAAAGCTTGTTTTTCACACGTCCTGAACACTTAATCCTTCTTTTGTCTGCACATCTGAAAAGTCTGATGAATGCTTCCTGGTCTGAATCTCAGCTCTCATCCATATCGCAAACTATACCAACTGGCTTTAAAGTCAGATGACTTGTCTAACGTGGTGCATAAAGTCAGAAGACTTCTTTCTGAAAGAAAGAC
>KZ506510.1:176621-195706 GCA_002844005.1 Limosa lapponica baueri
ATAAAGCTTTCATCTCTCTTTCACCTACCTGACTGTGCAGCCAGATGGAGAGCATAGTCGCTGCCCGACAACAGCTTTTCGGAGACCACCACCTCTGACTCATAGGGCCGAGCAGAACGTAGAAGGTCACTGTCTGTGAGCTGTATCCCCTTTGCCATCAAGAAACTTTCTCCAAATGGGAAGTGGGAACTATTTGATGCTAGGATGAGTTGCTCTGCCTCCTCCACAAATTTCATGGCTTCCTGCTTAACACCTTCACATATACCAGGACCTGTAGAAACAGAGGGTATTTCAGTGCCTTTCATCTATATCCAATAAAGATTTGCATGTGAAAACTAACTGGTCTTTTAATTAGTATCTTCTGTTTCCTCCTGCACTTGCTTGATTTTGAATCGCTTTACAAAGCAAGAAAACAAGACTCATGAACATTTATTTATATAACCAGAAGAGTCCAAAAGTATCAGGAATCATCCAAACATTCTTCAAGTCTTGGGCCAAAGCCTTGGTAATTTTAAGTTACCTTCTCATCATTAGTTACAAATGGAGTTATATGTCTCTACAGAACCATCCCTCAATCATTGTCATAAAAAACTGGATAATGAGAAGAGTGTGAGAAAGGAAGCCCTTGGGTCCAGAGTGGCAGCTGACAATTGTCCTGTCCTTTCCTGTACATCTACTGACTCAGATATGGCAGTTCAACACAGCAAACCAGCTCAGTGAAGGCTTCTCCACTAAAATAACTCTGCTAATCTGCTTTGTCCCCTTTATTCCCCATTTGTCCACAGGACTGGTATCTCCAGCACTCCTTGCTCATTTGGAAGTTTGCTATTCGTTGTCCTTTCTCTTCCTCCCAGCTGGAAAATTACTATGTGATAAGAATAGTTTTAGTGACTACATTTATAATACAGGTCATCTGCATACTTTGGGAGTAATCCCAAAGAGAGCCCAATAGCTTTGATGGAGTTGCCTAGACAGAGGCCTTACCAAACTACAGTGGTGGCCTCACTCTTCTCCTAGTGACTGCTAGGGGATACCTGTTACTCTTGACTGTGCAGTGAGAAACAGTAAAATAAATTCTTCTTGCCTCATTTTAAGGTATTCTTGAAAGTCATAGAATCATAGAATCATTATGGTTGGAAGAGACCTTTAAGATCATCAAGTCCAACCGTTAACCTAGCACTGCCAACTCCACCACTAAACCATGTCCCTCAGCACCTCGACTGCACGTCTTTTAAATACCTCCAGGAATGGCAACTCAACCACTTCCCTGGGCAGCCTGTTCCAATGCTTGACAACCCTTTTGGTGAAGAAATTTTTCCTAATATCCCATCTAAACCTCCCCTGGCTGAACTTGAGGTGATTTCCTCTTGTCCTATTGCCTGTTACTTGGGAGAAGAGACCAAACCCCACCTCACCACAATCTCCTTTCAGGTAATTGTATACCCAAGTGCAGGACCCGGCACTTGGCCTTGTTGAACCTCATCCCATGGGCCTTGGGCTATCAATCCAGCCTGTCCAGATCCCTCTGCAGATCCTTACTACCCTCAAGCAGATCAACACTCCCACCCAATTTGATGTTGTTTGCAAATTTACTGAGAGTGCACTTCATCCCCTCATCCAGATCATTGATAAAGATATTAAAGACAACTGGCCGCAATACCAAGCCCTGGGGAACACCACTTGTGACTGGCTGCCACACTTTGGGCCTGGGCCTCCAGACAGTTTTTAACCCAGTGAAGTGTACACCTGTCCAAGCCACGGGCAGCCAGTTTCTCCAGGAGAATGCTGTGGGAAACAATGTCAAAAGCTTTACTAAAGTCTAGGTAGACAACATCCACAGCCTTTCCCTCGTCCACTCAGCGGGTCACCTTGTCATAGGAGGAGATCAGGTTAGTCAAACATTTCATAAACCCACAGTGACTGGGCCTGATCGCCTGGTTGTCCTGTATGTGTTGTGTGATGGCAATCAAGATGATCTGCTCCATAACCTTCCCCAGCATCAAGTTCAGACTGACAGTTCCCCAGATCCTCCTTCCAGCCCTTCCTATAGTTGGGTGTCACATTTACTAGCCTCCAGTCAACTGGGACCTCCCCAGTTTGCCAGGACTGCTGGTAAATGATGGAAAGTGGCTTCTGCGAGTTCCCTCAGGACCCTCAGGTGGATCCCACTTGGCCTCAGACTTCTGTGCATTTAAGGGGTGTAGCAGGTCTCTAACCATTTCCCTTTGGATTATGGTGGGTTCATTCTGGTCCCCATCCCTGTCTTCCCAGGTGGCTGGGTACTCTGAGGGCAACTAGCCTTATGATTAAAAACTGAGGTAAAGAAGACATTAAGTACCTCAACCTTTTCCTCATCCTTTTCACAATGTTTCCCTTGTCACTACACATCCAGTGTGTTTGTCACTACACATCCAATAAGGGATGGAGATTCTCCTTAGCTCTCCTTTTGTTGCTAATGTATTCATAGAAACATTTTTTTAATGGTTGTTTACAGCAGTAGCCAGATTAAGTTCTAGTTGAGCTTTGGACCTTCTAATTTTCTCCCTGCATAACCTCAAGACATCCTTGTAGTCCTCCTGAGATTTTCCTCTTGTGGCATAAAAGAAAAGACAAGAAACTGCTACTTATGTGCCAGAAATTCTGTTACTTACATGCTGGGACGTGGTTCACTTCTGCCTTTGTTCCTTGCAGCTCTTTTCCTTTGCTATCAACACACCAACAATCACGAAGTTCAAAGTGGCTTAATGGAGCGCTGAAATCAGTGTATGGTCCTGGGTAATAGGTCAACTGCTCATTTAGAAGCTGCCAGAATGTATATGGATCTAGTAAAATGTTCTCAGATGCATAGGTCACGTTTCCTTCCAGCACTTCAGGTGGGAGATCAGTGAAGGAGGAATATGTGGTGAACTCTGGGAAGACATTCTGGTGGCCAGCCTCATACAAAGCTTTAATAAAAGCAGAAAAGCCTTTGGAAGATGCCTCTTTATAGCCAGTTATGATGTTCAACAGATCAGCAATGGGCAGGGGTTTGCCTTCATTGTTCTCTGTGATCCACCTTTCGTACCACTCAAAGGCTTGCTCAGGGGGTCCGCTGCACTGCACCTGCTTCCAGGCACCACCAGCATCGCACTGCGGGAGGTAAATGCTGGAGAGTTGAGACATACCACTGGGATCTGACAACAGGAGTTTCACAGCCTTTAGAAACTCCTGACCAGCTGTTACTTGGCAAGAACTTGGGCCTGGGGAAAAGAAAAACATGCACAGTATTGTGTTATGAATGCAAGGAAGATATACAATACCTCCTTCCTCCTGGTACTATAAACACTAAAACTTGGTCCCTTATCCCAATACTAACAACAACATTTCTGGGCTGTTATTAAGAGGTTCAATGCCCTTAAGCTCCTATGCTGAACCAGGGTAAGATTTCCAAAGGTTCATGAGCACTGAAAAATGCACATAGCTATGATTTTTAAAAGCATGTGAGCACATTAGGTACCTGTGGTTCTTACTGGGGGGGATAGGTGTTTGCTGTCACTAAATGTCTTCCTGAATCTGTTCACACCAACTAAGTATTTCAAATACACTTGATCATCTGGCAGTTAGTTCTTATTCAGCCAATCCCTGCAAAAACAACCATCTGAACAGCAGAATAAAACTGATTTTATTTCCCCTTGGATCAAACCAGAATTTTCAGATTCTGTTGTCCTCTCTCCCTATTCTCTACTGGATATTACAGCTGAATATAAAAATACCATCCTGGAGTGAGTTTGTCTTGGAAGTGTTTTCTGCCATCTCCAGAGCCAAATTTCATTTTGCCACCAAGCAGCTCTACAAACATAGCAAATACAGAAGCTCATCTCCTTTTGAGCACCAGAGAATTAGGAACCTGTTTATTTTTTATTGCACTACAGATGGGTTGCTAGATATAAATCCCCTACCAATTCAGATCATTGCAATAAATTCCTCACTTGCAAACTGCAATTCAAAGGAGCTCCTTCACTATGTACCGCTATCGTCTGCTGGTTACTCTGCTATTCCTTCCAAAACGAGAAGCAGGATCTTCTCTTGGTCTATTCTCCCTGTTGATGTGCCATTTTCAGTTCACAGAAGCTTGGAAGACAAATATCCCAGGTCTACGTGCTTCCTTCTTCCTTTGTATTACATTAATAGAAGGGCAAGAAGAGGCAGTTCAGTCTCTAAGGAAGTTGCAATGGCAAGCTGATGGCTGGCAAGTCATTTGTGACTCACTTTCCAGGCCTGACTGCATGACCTTTATGAGAAACATATTAGCCTTTGAATTCCTCTCCTACATTTAGACTCCTGTGACAGCCTACCAAGTGGGGGATATATTCTTAAGCTAAAAGACTAAAAGAGGTTCCTGGTTCAAGGCTCTGAAGCTCTTCAGTTCTCAGGACAAGGATGAGCCAGTGACCATGCCCAGCTGACTTGGTTCTGGAAGCAAAAGGGCTTTTTCACTCAGCATGGGTCACTTCCAGTTACACAGATGCTTCAGGTCTCATGGGCATCACGGGTGTTATACACACTTAAGTACAGACATGTACCAATGACATGCTTATTAACAAGGGAAGACCTCAGGCTCCTGTTTTGAGTGTGCCTACCCTACACACTGAAAGAAGAGGGGACCATCTTTAAGGCTTGGGATATCAAGGTTTACACACACTGTATTTCCCACTATTCCCCTGCAACTGTAGGGCTGACTTGCTTTCCTGTTAAGGGACAATATTGTTTGTATACATACATTTTCAGATATAAACAGGTATGAAGAAAGAATCATGAAATTCCAATACAATAAGAAAGCATTTTAAATTCCCAGTCTCTAGGACTTACATTGCATCGGCTTTCCAGCTTTTCCCCTTATTCCTGGAATAGTCTTGCCATTCAAATCAACACAGAAGCAATTTGTCCCGTAACACTGGAGTGGCAGAAAGTCTCCATCCTCCGTACATGAGGGAATAAAAAGATCTGATCCCGCAGGCAGGCTTTGCTTCAAGTTTTGCAGGTTTCTCCTTTGCTTCTCACAATCAGTGGGACACCTTGGACGTTTGCCTTGAACTCTTGAGCCTGGAACTTCCTTACCTGAAGTGTCCAAACACCAGCACTCTCCTGCATAGCACTGAACTTCCTCATACCTCCCCTCCTTGGTGCATGTTGGAACAAACAGGTCCCTTGGCAACTCACCACAGTCTTTGGATCCCAATGCTAGTTTCACCACTTCACCTAAATCTTCAGCAACACTTTTGGGGACAGAAATCACTTGTTGAAGAAAAGTAAAGAACTCTGGTAATTCCAGGACAGAGGACAGGAATTTCATCATGTTCTGATTGTCCTGTAGAGTTACTGTGCGGCCGAAGCTGCCTACAAGAGGTTTACTCAAAATGGAGGTCCCCTTTGATACCTCCAGTGAGAATGCCTCAGCTGAATCCAGAAGGCTGGAATTGTAATCCCTCTCTGCCACATCCTCCTGTGGGAAAAATTGGCCAATGCGGTATTTCCCACTAGTGCCAAGTGCCCCTGTGAAGTTAAACTGGATCAAATTCTTCAAGAACCTTCCTCCAAAGAGATTTTCTTGGAAACGCTTTGGATTGGCAGTGAATTGCAGTGCCACTTGAGCCAGTTCCCTTGATGGGAACATCCCTGTGATGGCTTCACTCAGGGTGGTTTCTAGCCCAGGAATCTGGCTGGCATACGGGCTTTGTGCAACTGGGGACGACAATCCAGAGTCCAAAAACAGCTCTTTGAAGGAGGGAGGGCAGGGTTTTGAGAAGCCAGTCTTTTTTTCCGACTGCTTGTCTGGCATGGAAAACAAATCAGGCTGACTGAAGTACCCAGCAGGGCCATAAAAGATCCTCGACAAGGCCCGTCGTCTCTCAGAGATGCACACCTGTTCTTCACCTAGACAAAGATTTTTTTAAAAAAAAAAAAGTCAAACTTTGGAACCTCCGAGACCTATAACTCTATGGCTGTCTTTCAATCGGAAACCACATAAAAGGATAGTATAACCTGTCTCCAGTTCCTCAACTATGCATCACACACATTGATAAGGAAATTTGAACTGTTGCTGAGTATGGTCTAAAAAATAAGCTTCTTCAGTCAAAACACAAAGTAAAAGGAAACATTCCTTCACCACACCAGAGCTGTGTGCTCTGGGATCTCTTCTGGTTCTATTGTGTCCCAATGTAAATCCTCATTCCTGTTCCTATGGCTGAAAGGATGAATAAAGCCTTTTTCAAATACATTAACTCTCTGGTAGGATGTCTGCTTCTAGTGCAAACCTCCAATGACCCAGGCACAATATGTGATCCTGAGAAAGAGACTGCAGAAAAACAGTTATTTTAACCAATGCCCACTAATGAAGAATTTATGGAGGCTTCCTACCCAGATCTTCGGTTTCATAGTGAAGTGTTCATTACAAGAGGTTTGAAAACAAATTGTTAAAATTAGCAGTAATTGAGTGCTAAGGACCAGATGGCATACGCAAATGAGCTCTAAAGGAACAAAATATAAAATTTAACAAAAATAGTCAAATATCAGGGTACTGAGGGTACCAACAGTAGCCATGACCACCCACATCCTGGGCCAAGCTGTGTCATGGGGGCATCTGCGTCCAGCTCCATCTGTATGTTCATACACAGATGGCAACAGCTCCGAGTTAGGATGCAACACATCACTGAAGAAGGACCTCTGAAAATGTCAGCTTAAAGCTCAGAAGACATCAAAAAAGGAAAGACTTGGTAGATATGAAGACACTGAGAATCAAACAGACAGGATGATTGCAGCATTGACTGGATCTCTGGAATGCACACAGCAGCTTGAATCACGTGTCACTCTGTTACCTTTCCTTGAAAAGTAGCAGAATTATAGAGAAGGGATGCAAAAATATTTTGAGGACAGAGCAGTTTTTCCAGTAGGAGAGACTACTCAGCTTAGGCAAAAAAAATATGATAAAGGTTTTTAAAAAACACTATTCTCCACATCACTCACAACAGACAATTATTACCCAGTATTTCTCACAGTACAGGAATTAGAATGGTACAGAATTGGAGCACATAATTATGATAATGAAATTTATTGCAAGAGGATGCTAGGAAGGATGAAAGGTTAAAAGGCAATTAGGCAAAATCCCTGGAAGATGACTCCATAGGGGAGTGCTGAACACAGTGGTCTAGGTTCAGCTTCCAGTTCAAGGCCTCTCCTGTCTGCAGGAGGATATATGGAAGCTATATGCATTTCCCATGTTTCTCACACTTTCTCCCCAAGCACCACTGCTTAGGATGGTGGATGGAAGCTTTGGTCTTCTCCAGGATGGCCTCCCCATCCTATCCTCACTTATTCTACACTTAGGCAATATAATAAAACATTTGTGAATCCTGTTAACAGTAAGGTTATAAAAGCTGGAAATCTTGAAAGCTGCTAAAATAGATTATCAAGTAGTGTGAGGCTTTGTGATCAGCAACTTTTTCACTCCTCCTTTCACACCCTTGTCCTGCTCCGCAGTTCCTGGCAGGGGCTCAGGTTCGCTCACAGGGATTCCTTTGTACAGGCATTTTCTGCAGGATGGGCCTCTTCTGTTTTCAATGTTGGCTCTTGGGAAGAGGGATGAAGAACATTCCTCTGGGGACCAATAAGTTAGTGTAAGCCACAGTCCCGCAAGTATGCTAATACAAAACAAATGTAGGATCATGGTCTTTAAACACTCTCTCCTCCTACCCACTGTTGAATCAAATCAAAGCAGAGTGAGGAGGAAGAAACAGAAAAGCCCTGCTGGGGTGAATTTACTGTGAAAGGTCTGAAAAGTACCATGTCCCTGTCAGGACTGCCTGGTGCCCCAGGTCATGCAAGTACCCAACGTGCTACCCACACCTACATCTCTGCCTCCTCCAGCGCCCACGCTGCTGAGTGTGAGAGTCAAAGACATTAAAAGAGAAATAAAACAGAGAAGAACTGGACATGGCATGTAGCTGTCTGAAGACAGACTGCAGCTATATCCTCACGAAATAGCTTCTTGGGAGTTAGTGCCCAGAAATTTTTCCCTGCTTAAATTTCCTGAGTCTGCCAATAAAAGCTGCAAGCGGCCTCAAGTCATTGCTCCCTCCCCAAAACAAAATCATCAGGAGGGCTCAGCAAAGCACATTCAAAGAGAAAACAACCCGTCCCAACATATGGCGAGGCTCTCAGAGGTTCCCTTGCAATATCCTTGGTGATCAGCCTCGGGGGCATGCGAACATTTTCATTTCACAGTAAGCCTGTCTGTGTCCAAAGCACTTTGAGTGACTTGGAGTCGTAACACTCCGGGAAGGTTCCTCCTCCTCTACCTGCGTGGTAAGACTCGCAGACAGAGCAATTACCTTCCCCGAAGGTGGCTCCCGCGTTAAGACCCTGTGCCCCAGCCCTCCAGCGCAATCCTGAATATTTAGGTAGTGCTAGTTTTTAACTTTCCTCCTCCCCTCCGGCCCTTGGACATTTCTGCTGTCACTTCCATTTGAGGCACTGATTTGATGGTGTATTTTTAAGGAAATCTCTTGAAGCCCAAACTCATACAACTTTTCTGACTTTTTTTTTTTTTTTTTACTGGATTTGACAGTTTTCATGACCAAGTATGCACTGATGGGGATGGGAAAAAAACCTGCTCAGGGTGAGAGAAAGAGATACCTTAGAAGTTCAGTAGCATTTCACCAAAGGAAGGAGGCAAAATCCAAACCCACTATCACTGGCTTCCTTATATTAGCCCAGATATTCTGACTTCATGTCCCAGCTCCTGGAGTCGAGACAGGTATCATGGCTACAAAGAAAAGCCTTGCTGTATGCAAAACTAAAAGGCTAAAGAAAGGTCATAAAGGAAAATAAAAGGAATATGACATTTAATAATTTATTAGGATGTGGCTCTTAACCCCAGGGAGGTTTTTGGATCCCAGTTTTTGAACATCAGAATCTGTCAGAGCTGAGAAGGGATCTGGTCCTTTGGTTTTCTTCCTAGAGACAGCAAGCGATGTGCTCATTTTTCCTTTTGCAAACCTCATACATACCGCAGGCTGGGGACTGTCCTCGTCTCTTTGTGCCCTGGACCTCTTGCCCTTTGGTGTCCACACACCAGCACTGTCCTCCCTGCTGACACTGCACTGGCCTGTAGCCGCCGTCAGCATCACAAGATGGCACATAGGCGTGCTGGTACCGCAGGGCTGCGGACCGCTCAACCTCACACTTCGAGGGGCCTGGAAGGAAAAGAGTATGCATTAAGGAGGGAAAGCTTAAAGTTTCAGAACCATCTCTGTTTGATCCTGTCCTTTGCCTATTTGGGAGAAAAAATAAAAAAAAAAAAGTTTAATTTCCTGACTGTTTTCAATGACACCTCCAGTACCAGCCCAAAATATGAATTGTACATCCTCTTTTCCACTGAATTACTGGACCCAGGGTTTTCTGTAGGTATCAATACTGTAGGTATTGATTTCTGAAAAATAAACAGAAAATAAAACCTCAACATATTTTTCAGCCATAGTCACAGGTAGGCAAAGTAGCTGCATCTCAGTGAGCTGTGCTGGAGGCAAGGTGAGCTCTGGCCCTTAACATAAAGGCAAAGCTGGGGAACAGAGACAGATGTGCAGCTTGGGAGATTGAGATGAAGGCAAACATCATTGTTTCTCAAGAGAATGAGGCATTGCTCCTGCAAAAGGATCCCCACCTGACTGTGGAGATTTGGTCTGGGACCACTCAATTTCTTTCATTTCCCCAGGGATCCAAAGACCTTATTCCTGTTAGACTGTCCTAAATGGCAGAGAAGCTTAAAAACTCCATAAAGCAAATTTTCTGAGTTAGGATCTTTCCAATACTAGACTCCACCCTTCCAACAGAAATTTTGCTTGCTTATATAAATCTGTAATCCTACAGCCTAAAAATTGCTCACCTTCAAGAGTCTTCCAGCGATGCTCAGCTACCAGGTTGAAGCAGCAAGAGCATCGCATCAGAACAACCTGTTCATCAAGAAAATCTAACAACTTTCCTAATGTGTGTGGCTTCAGGTGAGGGTGTGAGATTTGAGTAAGTCACCAAAGCAGTTCCCCTCAGTGGCTGAGGAACGTGGTCACATCTCCATCTTGTGGCTGTTACAGCTTCATCTTTGCTGAGAGCCGCTGCATCCCAAGCTGCAGTCAGAGCTCATTGCACAACTCTGTGCACTGGGAGGGGGAAGATGCTTTCCAGACTCCCTAGAATTATCAGCTGGTTCCAGAAATAGAAAAACCACGTGATGATGTGGCTGGAAGACTTACATCAGTATCTGCTTAATATCTCTGATGATGCAACTCCTTAGCAAGGGTCAGACAGCAATGCCAGAGGAATTTAGACGGGAGGATGAAGGATCACACCAAGGGGTTCAAACTCTCCCCAGCCAAGGGAATTCTCTTGGGCTCTGGTGTAGGAGAGAGAAAGAGGTACCTGACCTCCTGTCTCACAGAGTTCACTGCCCGTAGGCAGAGAAAGTCTCTCCCCATTTCCCTGCCCTGACCGGGGCAGGAATGGACACAAGGGCAGATCCAGAAGTTCAGCCTGGCTGGCAAAGGCACTAGGAACTTTTGCGCAGCCTCCTGGGGATCGAGTGTGTTGTGGTCAATGTAAGATCATTCCAATTTCTGAGTGTACGGACATAAATTTGGGAGCATTTTCTCAGGCTTTTAATTGAATAAAACATCAGATCATCAGATCCATCTCCATAATCTCAGGGCAAGAGACACAGACAGTTCACAGGATTTCGACTAATGGAACTACAAGCGCATAGGAAAGTGTTGCTCAGAGGCCAGGTACAATCTGCTGGTACGAATGTACAATCCAGAGGTTAACAGCCAGCTGTAATTCAGGGACCTCGATTCTTGCACTGAGACTGTGATATGACATGCTTTTAGTGCAAAAGACTCCTAGAACAACTCTCTCCAACGGCAGCTGTCATATAATAAGCTCCAAAATTGTCACCTTATTTACAGGGCGCCACCTGGCTGCTACTTACATCTGAACTTGCCAGAGGTAGCTAGCTGAACCCCCAGAAACCGCCTCTGCAGGATCCGATATACGCTGGTCTCCATGAACGTGCGGGCAGGCTCCAGCGCGGAGAAAACTGTGTCGTAAACTTCATCGAGCAGCAGTTCCAAGCCTGGGAAAAAGAAACTTTCAGCACAGAGCCTGGTTTTAAGACAGAAGTCACCTGCTTTGCACCAGAGTAGAAGAACTGGAAACCCAATAGGAAAAAGAAAGGCAGTCCTCTAAACAGGCCAAATGTGAACTTATACTGCATAACCCTAATGCACCGCACCACACAACCCACTGCTGAGTGCCCAGCCCCTGGCTTTATGCCTTCACATCTACCAAAACAAGCAGGAGGAACACCCTGTAACCAGCACTGTGCTGTGGTTTTGTTAGGTTCAGTCTGCAGTAGAGTAATTGATGGAATCTTGGAAACTCATGGTAGCAAAAAAACGTTTTGGTTGCATACCAAAAATAAAAAGCTGTGCAGAAGTTTCCCCGAGTGCACAAATGTCTTTGAGAACTTCTCACTCTTGTGGGAATTAAATGTTGAAGTTCTCATCTACCATCTAAATTTTAAGCTATCATGCTTTGCATTTTTCCCATTTTTTTTTAAATTTTTTAAAACCACAGTATCTAAGGAAGAGGAGCTGGAAGTCCTTAACCTCCTCATTCCTCCTTCTTGGAAAAAACATTCTTTCTTCTTATGTGTCCCATCAACTATTGACTTGTCTAAAGGGTATCCTGAGGCTATGAGAGACAAGGACTATCTGATGTCCCTGCCCATGGCAGGGGGGTTGGACTAGATGATTTTCAAAGGTCCTTTCCGACCTAAACCATTCTACCTGACCATAAAGAAAATAGTTCAGTCTTTATAATCCCCTGCATTTGTTAATTGAACTTATCAAATATGATGTAGCTTTCTAGTGTGGCCAGAGGCTGGACATTCAGAAATCCTATTCCACCATCCCAAAAATGACAGGATTACCTCCCAGGCAACAGTTCCACTTGCTACTGACTGAAGCTCTGGTCCTAAGGGTGGGATTTCATTAGTGAGCTCCAGCCTTTCCCAGGGACACTGCACTGGTCACAGTGGTCTTACCCTTTGTAAGAATGAAGTCCCAAATGAATTTGAAGACTGATATGTGTTATTTGTCCTTTCCCTTGGGAATTCAAAGCTGCACAAGCTAAAGGATCAGCTGCTGGGGGGCACTTACCGGTGTCTGCTAACTCCCTCCCCAGGCTGTCAGCGCAGTAACAGTACCCAGAGACCTCTGGGAACGTCTCCCTCAAGGAGCTGAATGTTTGGAAAGCCCTTGGGAGCCTGGAAAGAAAAGCAGCCTCCTATGAAGAGCTGAGCGAGGCCCATTGACAACAACAAAGCATCATCTGTGTTTCCCTTCCAGATTTGGAGAGCACGGATGTCTGCGGAGCACAAAGCCATTACAAAACCCTTCGGTCTCCTTGTGGCAACCAGGCTCTGACACGATGCAGATCAGTGTTTCAGCAGGTTAACAAGCCTCCTAAATGTCTGGTGTTTTTTTTTTAACAAACACAGGACTATCTCCCTTCAGACAGTTTCTGAACCTCCCTAAGCAGGTACCCAGCATCTAACACTCATTTTCAGTTCTATTCTCATGTTTGAAAGCCTGTCAAAGAGTGTAAAATAGATGGATGTTGGGTTAATGTTATTACAACACTTGTTCATTAGCTCCTTCCATAAATCTGCACAGGATGGCAGCGTGCCTAAACAAACAGGTTGCTTCCTCTTCCCTACGTGCTACGTAGGCTTTCTGCACTGAATTAAGCACAAAAGCTGATAGAAACCTCACTAATCTTTTCCATTTTCAGAGCATGGCTCAACAGATTAAGGAGAAAGGGGTTTTAACATATTACAAGTAAGATTGACTCTTGCTTCTGGAGATCAAAGAGACGCTAGTTTCCAGTACGATATTCTAGGAGTGACAACACCCAGATTCCAGCAAAGGAATGATTTAGGAAGGAAACTTTATAGGGTCAGAGTTGGAAAAAACATAATACATGTGATCTTATCTGGCAGACACTCTAGGGTTTCTCCAAGCAAACAGAAGATAAGTTTTTCTAGATTCAGGCAATACAGCCATTGGAACAATTTTGCCAAGTTCCAAAACAATCGTATTATTTTACAGACACAAACCCTTACCCTGAAATATGATAAAGGTCTTGTGTCCCAGCTGCATGTGGCTTATTTGGGAAAAATCTAACAGGAAGTGGAATTTTCTGCTCAAGACATTCAGAGAATTACACAAAGTAGGTGGTACCAAGGAGGGACACTTACCAGTAAGAGTAATGGTAAATTAGGCCCTGAGAAACTGGGAAAAAGGTTAATGTGACAAAGCACTTTATGGCAGCTCTGCACATTTGGGACTATGACCAGCCCCAGTTCCAATGCCACCCTCATGCAGCCTCAGGGCTGCTCTATAGCATCTACAGTCTGCAGTGCCCCTGGGAAATGCAGTGAGACTAGACAGAAGGAAGAAGTTTTTTGACAACAAGGTGGTGAAACACTGGCCCAGGTTGCCCAGAGAGGTGGTAGATGCTCCATTCCTGGAAACATTCAAGGTCAGGTTGGACGGAGCTCTGAGCAACTTGATCTAGTTGAAGCTGTCCCTGCTGATTGCAGGGGGGTTGGACTAGATGACCTTTAAAGGCCCCTTCTAACCAAAACTGTTCTATGAAAAGCTTGTCTGGCTCAGAACCAGTGGTCAGGTGAGAGGAGTGGAGTAATGGCCCTTTGCTACCTTCAAGTGTTTGCCTGAGAGCTCTGCCACCTCTTGCCAGGAGAGCTGAAGATGTTACTGCTTCCTCAGTACATCAAAGCACAAACTGGGGAATGCAGGAAGCAACAGCAACCCCTGGCAGAGGGAGAAGTTGGTAACCTCGGGGTTGTCCCAGTGTTATCCTGCCTCAGAGCTTGCACATCCCAGCACAGCGCTGCTTCGCTCTGGCAGTATCCCATCTCTTCAAATTAAAAGCCTAATGACTCCCTCCAGTTTGGATCATCAAATACTGCTCTGCTGCTGACACTGGCATGCTAAAAGCGTTCAAAACATCATACAGGGCACAAAGGGACTTCTCTCAGCATTAAAACATTGCAATTTAAGATAGATATAAACAGCTAAATACCGTCTTTCTATGGTCTTCTATGTACACGCGGATACAAATGGCTCGGAGCATTTCAAGAGCTTTCTACTCTCCTGAATTATCATGCATGGGCCACTGCCCAATCAGGAAAATTATTTTTTCTTTTCTTAGGAGGGCAATGCCCTTATATTCAAAGGCAGAACTCTGCCCTGGTCATGTCCTTGAAGCTCATCACCTCAGCATCTCAACGTCTGGCTGAGTGAAACAGGATGCAACGAAAAAATTCTGCATGCTGCTTTCTTTCATCCTCAACATTAAGAAGTCACATGCATAATTATACTCCTTTTATATGGGGCAGATGTGCAGTCATATCCTGTCATTCTGGTTATATTTAGCTGTACTCTCAACTTCGAACAAAAAAAGTACAAACGGATATAAATTAGGCCTGCACAAACAAGAGGACAGAACTTTGCTCACCTTACTTGGAAAACTCACTTCCTACCGCTTCTTTTCTTTTTTCAGCCTCTTTTTAATCACAGCCCTCAAGATGAGTTGTGATAACACAGACTACCTCATCTATCAGAGCCAGTCCAAAACAATGGCTGAAGCAAAGATGACTGCATTTCAGTTACGGATAAATTTATAGTACATCCACGTGTTTCAACAAAAATGCTTGCACTCAAAAATATGGGAAAATAAATAAATGTGAGGTTGTTGACCTTTTCTTCCAACTGTGAGTCTTTGCTCTTGGCTTCCAGCAAAGATAACTCATTACTGATCTTCAAAAGCAAGTTTGCAAGTAACCCCTTCTATGCTTCTATGTGCAGCTCAAGTTACAGCTGCCTTTCTCATTGACTACTCAGAAACACAGGGAGAAATCCAAATCATGTTTTTTCATAGGGTCATAAAATCATATCCATTCATAATAGGACAGAACCGCCAGTGAGCTGGGATAAAGACACTGGCACAAGGTCTTCAGTCTGATGAAAATTATAGCAAGAAAGTAAAGGGATCTGCCTCCACTTTTTATTTTTTGATCTTTCTCTCCAGGAGGGAGAAGACAGGGAGAAGTAGGGCCTTCTACATGGCTGTCCATCCAAGCAGGACCCAGGCACAGTCTGTGTAAAAGAAGTAACAGCAGCCAAGTCACTGAGGTGAGGCAGGAAATGTGGGATCATCTTTCTTTCCAAAAGTTTTCCTCTCGGGAAAACCTTAGCTCTAAGCCACTGAATTTCTACATTTATTTTTTTCTAACATATTGATCTATTCTGGAATATTTATAAAGGTGTAAACAATTTGGAAAGGAAGTTTGTTTGACAAGTCTAGATTTCAAAAATCAGTCTGTGGAACCAAAGACAGTTGCTCCACTGGTTTCACGTGAACATAAAATATGGGTTTAATTCCCTGTTCTGCTATAGTCCTTTGCTATGGAACTCATCCCTTCAACTCTGTACTTTGGCCACCTTTTAATGGAACAGGATAATGGAACATTTCAGGCAGAAATACTGTGAAAATAAATACATTAATGACCTGAGATACTCAGATATGATGGCAATGGGTTAAGTCAATGCCATAATTAGAAAGGTAGACAGCTGGGAGTGAAACAATCCTGCTGTGATTAATTACATGACACGGACACAAGAAAAGCCCAATCTCACAGGCGTTTACAGACAAATCTCCCAAGGGGAGAAAAAAAAATGTTAATTTAAAGCATTGCTTTCTCCTCTGAAATTGCTGTTTTAGAATTTCCACACTCCACAGGCCAAGAAACAAAACAGCCAGATTATTTTGTGCTTGCCAAAATAACCTCTCCTGAAGCTCTGACAAATTTGTGCTGTGCATTTGGGCCCGCCTTTCAGTTTTGCTTAAATTAAAAAAGAATCCCCCCAAAATAGCAAAATTGACATTTACAATAAAATGCCTTTGCTACTACAAAGCCAAGTCATAATGAGACACTGCATTTACTCCACTGCCCTCCACCGGAGAAATGTGTTGGCTGAGATGCCAAGACAACGGCACTTTGCAAGAGACCAAAAGGTCTCTCTGGAGTGTCTGAACATCTGCACCAAAATGAACCCCTCTCCCTGTGGTTCCCCTTGTCCATCCCTTATTTTTCCACCTGAGCATTAATTCCCAGCTCTTCCACAGGACAACAGCTTCTTGCTCCCACAGACAAGCATTTGATTCAGCATTTTGGAGTCTTCCCCAGCCCACTCCAACCACCCAAAGCCAGTTGTATGTCAGCACGCCTGTTCACCACTTGCTGGTTCACCTGTGTAAGCAGCCCTGCACTGCCTAAATGGAAGAGAGTTTCCCACCGTCATGTGGAACTTGCTCTTTGCATGTTGCCACTTGTCCTTCTGTCCACCTGTTTTCATCTCTCACATGAAATAATCTTTCCTACTTCATATGTACATTTGAATTCCTCTCTTCCTTCCACGTTTATCTCATCTGCTGCTGTGTGTCTGTCTGAAAAGCAGTCCTGGCTACTTTTCCAAATACGGATCATAATGTGGTATCCACTGCTGTGTGAGGACACACTGATTAGACTGCAGAGATGGAATATCAGGCTTTTCTAAATGAGAAAATTTAATTCAGAAGAAAAAGTCTTTTACTTGGTCCATTCACTAACAGAAAACAACATCAAGTGGTGTCACAGGAGGAGGACTTCATGTGGAGGAAAAAAAAATATGCAGTAGGACACTGACTTGAAGAGGTATACAGAATTGCCTCCCTGTTTCAGAAGCCTACGGTCTTACCTGTTATAGCTATGAATGAGATCAAAAAACATCATGTCTGTAGTGTTGACAAACTTGCACTGGACAGGCAGAAACTCTCCGTCCACTGAGCACTGTGGTGGGCTCTTCTCCCCAAACCCATGAAGAATGCGACGGTCTCGGATCTCACAGTTGCCTGGACCTGATGGGGAAAAAAAGGTAATGTTTACTGGTGTTTTAACTTCCCACAAAGAGCTGAGTAGTTCTATTACTTGAGTAGTTTATATTACTTACACCGCGCTGGCTTTCCTCTCTGCCTGGTGCCATAAATCTCCATTCCTTCTGGATCAACGCACCAGCACTGACCCAGCTCCGTGTCACACTGCACTGCATCGAATTCCCCTGAATCCAGGCACTGAGGGATGTAGGAGATGCTGCTGCTGTTGATGTAGCGACTGACCAAGATCCTCTGCTTTTGCAACTGGCAAAAGGATAAGCCTGTAGCACCAGAGAGGGGCACTGTTAGAGGAAGGTATTTTTTGGGCACTGAATCATTTATTCAGGCAACATCTGAGTTCTCGGAGCTGCAAGTTCTGATTCTGCCACTCATCGGCATGAGGACATTGACAGACTTGAGGTCATGAAAACTGGTATAGAGAAACCTGCCACAGATGGGCTGAAGACCTCCAACTCAAAAGATCTTTCATTCATGATTTACATTACTGTCACTTTCATGAATACAGATCATTCAGGCGTATCAGATTTCTATGATCAGCTCTGAAGAAACTCCAGAACGTCCACGAGAAAGACACAGCAAATTACACCAAAATCTGGGGCTAACCAATTCTTGATTTCAGTAGTTCAAAATCAGATATAAATGGCTCTTCACTCAATCTGAACAAAACCAGAAACCTGTGACTTACAAGATACGGGATATCCATCCTGTTTGCTGCCAGGTACCTCGATGCCATTCTCATCCACACACCAACAGGAAAGACCATTCCTACTGCACTGAACTGTCCTGCAGGAGATCACAAGTAACATATTTTACTTTGTTAGTGACAGAGTTCTCAGTCAGTATGGAATATAAAACAAAACATAAAGCACCCCAAACAAGTTCAAGTACTTCAAGATCACAAATAATGGAATCAGAAAGGGCTGTGTTTCTGGTGACTCTAAATCTACCTGATGGGAGCTCTTAATTCTAGTAATTTTCTGAAGTCTTCAGGAATTGCAGATTAGTGACTTGAAGTCATTCAGGAAGTAAGCAGGTTGGACAAATACTGATACTCAGTATTTGAGAATTTCCGTACATTTTGAGACATTTTAAAAGTGAATTCTAGCACGCTCTAGGTCCTCCACCCTAGGCAACATTAAGATAGTAGTAGAGAACTTTACAATTTGCACTCCCCTCAGCCTCAGCTTTAATTCATTAACTTCTTGCATCTTCAAACATGCTTTCTAAACCACTGTTCTCCATGTGCTTTAGTTCCTTTACTGCCTTTAGAAGGAAATCCAACTGTGCCACTTACAGCAGGGTGGATAGATAACTTCTCCAAGTCAACTTGGCTCAGCTGTGCCAGCTGGCACACTGATCACAGACCATGAGTCCATAAGCATGCATAGGAAGACAGCAGTTGTATTGCTGCACCAAGGACTTAACATGCAAATAACTCTGCCAAGATTAGCCTATTAATATTAGATTGACCTCTTAACCCAGAGATTATTTCCAGCAACATGGAATTCATTCAGGAGAGGCTGGATCTGCAACATGGCTCAATGAAGTCCCTTCAGTCTCCTGCACCCCTTGCCTTCCAGTCCACCAATATGGAGGCTCTTCAAAACCAAAGCTAAAGGTTTCATTAGTAATGAAAGGCCATGTCACATAACATCAGGATAATAGCAGTGACGAGTTACCTGAACTGGCCATCTTCTGAGCACTGAGGAACGTAGGTTTCTCCTCCTGAAAAAGCCTTTTCCCTCTGAAGTTCACATGGACGTAATGGTTGGGAATCTGTCTGGTACTCTGAAAGCAGCAAGACGGTAAGCACTTAAGGGTGGTTTCACCACAAGCCTGTTCTTCTCAAAACCCTGTTAGTCCCAACACTGCGTGGTAAAGCCCCAGGTTCATGGACTGTTTCCCCATTGTTCCTTGCCTGCATTTCTGTGCGGGACACCACAGGGAGGTACTGAACAAACTCGCTGGGCTGCCAGATG
>KZ506511.1:24465-52742 GCA_002844005.1 Limosa lapponica baueri
TCTGCTGGTCCATGTCCCCCTTTTCCCCCATCGTAAACAGAGCAGAAAAGGAGGAGCTTTGCTGGCTGCCGTTAGCCCGTTTCACGGCTCTGCAGGTTTCTGAAGTAAAAAATAAAAGAGGCCGGGAGTGCCCCCAGCCTTTAAAAGCAAAACTTCTAATGGTTCTTTCTAATTCAGTGAAAATCCTTGCTCTAAATTTTGTCCTAGTATTTGACATAATCAGTAGCTACAAAGGCAAGACTGTTTCCCTAGTTATTTTAACCTATGCTGATGCTCAGTCTTAACAGAAGTGTTTTATGGAGGTAACAGAAATTCTGTTTGTGTCTCTCTTGTTAGTTCTCTGCAGCCCTCCTTTGGAAGGGCAGGGGCTGGTAAGCTGTCAGGTCAGTAATTACATCTGAATTATTCTTTTTTTCAAGTCTGTTCTGTCTCAGCACTATTTCAAGTATTCAGATTAAACATTTAAGTCTCCGTCTTATAAAGTGAGTTTTCTATTTAAAAGAACCAGGTGAACTGTTCTAAAGTTCATAGCCTTCCTAATAGACGTTTACCAGGATGGCAGATACGTACACGCAGGCAATGCTGAGTGGGTCCTTTTTATGTCTTCCTGGAGCCCCTCGGTGCTCATACCTCCATAATATCAAAAGCACTTTAAAACCACAGGCTGAAGGATGGAGGGACAGATACAGGAACTGCTGGAGCCATTGCTGATGTGGAATATGAGAAGAAAGTTTTAAAATACAGAGCTATCCGTGTTGAGGTGGAGAGCCATGGTCAGGCTGGCAGTGGGACCAATGGAGTGGGCATTGCCAGGTTCCGGAGCGGGCACTGCTGGGCCCCGGTGGCATGTGGCAAGCTTTCCGGTGAGAGCTGCGAGCAAGCACTCACCGTCTCTGCCTGGAAGAGCCAGTCCCTAGCAGCAGCTTCTCCCGGCCAGCCTGCAAGAGCATCGTTAAGGATGCGCAGGGAATAACAGCAGCTCCAGAGGGAATCATCTGTGTCAATTCCTGCAGCACGGCATGGTCGGTGGCCAGACCCCCGTCTGCCTCGGGGGGCTGGCTGGGTCACAGGATGGGACGGCTGTTGGCATCTCACGGAGCTTTTGATGGCAAGGGGCTGTTTCACCACTCACCCTTGAATGGGAGTTAACCTCACTGTGGCAATAACAGATGGAGCGCAGTGGTGAGACAACGGGTCCTCTCTGCTGGACACAGCAACAAGTGCAGCGAGCCACACGCCCAGCTGTGACCCAGTCTGAGCCCAGGGGAATACAAACAGCCAGTGTGGGGTTTTCACTGAAATGCTGGCCTACTTCTCGTTTTCTGAAGCATTGCGTTGGTCTCATCCGTGACAGCTGGTATTCCCTGCTTGTCCTAAACGAAATGGATGCATCCAGGCTGGTGTCCTCACAGGATCAGAGTCCTCACAGCCCTTCACTGCACCGAGGTGCAGCTCTGCTGCCCGCAGGGTGCCAGTCTGTCCAGCAGCTGAACTGCCAGGTGGGACTCCCTGCCAGCTTGTCCCCACACATTGTGAGTAAACAAAAGAAGAAAAAGCCTACAGATGCTTCCCAGTAAAGAGGAGAAGATAAGACATTCCTAACTTTACCTGTCAGACATTACTTCACTCACTCAGTAGCAGAAAGGTTTCTTAAACCCTTAATTGATGGGATTGGCTTCTTCACACCTTGAGGTTTGCTTTCTCCATGGGTAGTGGTGTAAGCACCAACAAAGAGAAGTATGTCTAAGAACATCCCTCACCCCACACCCCCCCAAGAGAACTGAATAGTGATCCCTGCATCTGTCAGGCAAGTTCTGGTTCAGGTGTATCAGCTGTAAACACTTCTCCAGTTGGGCGTTCTCTAAATATAAATAGTAAGAAGGTGGCTAGCACATGTCGACCAGTTAAGAAAACAGCATTTCCAAAAATTCCTCCCAGTATTACTCCTGTGGTTGACTTCATGATCTACAAAGCATTGACTTGGCAAGGAGGGATGCTGGTGAGGTTTGCAATGGTTGAAGCAAGCACTGGGGATCAGGCAGCTCAGCATCTTGGTTACAGGGCTGGGTTTTGCTCAACCTGGAGGTGTTTTGGTGGTCTCTGCAATAACCCAAGGTGCGGGTCTGTGCTGTTCGACGTGTCAGAAGCTGCAACAGGCAGGAGGCCATGGACTGGGCTTGTGCCGGCTTGGGGCTTGTTTTGGCTTCTTGGTACAGCGCCTGCAAGCCAGTTCAGAGCTGGGAGAGCTGGAGAGGGACTGAACCAGCAGTGGTCAATGTGCTGTACCTCACAGCTGCCCAGTGAGATCCTAGTGCAGGCAGGAGCCCTGGGCCATGGCACGTGGGAGGAGATGGCTGGGGCCGACCTGAGTTCCACTGCATCACACTGCCACAGTCACATATGTGCCTGCGAGCTGCCTAGCACAGACGCAAAAACACGGTGCTGGTGGAGCCCCATATCCCAGACTGTGCCGCAGTATGACCCGTGTGGGAGCGTGCGTCCTCCCTGCGCACCAGCATCCGCTCGCAAGCTCTTTGCCACTTGCTCATCGGGCACCCAGAAGCTCCTCGCAGAGGCGTAAATAAGTCTCTGTTCCTCTTCCCTTGCACGCCCTCTCTTTCATGTGGATGTCTTCTGCCATGAGCAATTCCTGCTCTGCTGCTTTCACTGTTCCCAAGAGCTTCAAAGTGAAATTAGCACGTTAATGCTTTTCACTCTTACTTCTTGGGCCCAGAAACAGCAACGCACCATCAGGGCCGTAATTCTTAGTCAGGTTGTTACGTAGTTTGCAGGCAGCCAGAAGGCAGGTGACCCACTGTGCCCCGCGGCGGTGGGTGCTCATCGGGTCCTGCAGCAGCACCAGGAGTTTCGGGAAGAACCACCCTGCTCTTCAGCTGGTGTGCACCAGCCCACCACGTGCCAGGGCTGGCCCTGGTCTGACTCACCTGTGGTTTTCACCGCGTTAAGGGAACCTGATGTAAGCTTTCGGGAAGGGGCGGGGAGTCAGAGCTCCAGAAAATGTGAAAGAACAAATAGAGATGGTGGTCTGTCCAGAGGAGGTCCCTGCACTTCTTAGAGACAACTGTGAATGGTACTTGAAATACGTAGGACTGAGACACAACAGAGCCGACAGAAAATTGGGGATTTGGTGTTGCCCATAGCTATAGCTGCTTTGAGGGTTGTTCCTCTTAAAATGCTTTAAGAAAGAATTACAGTTATTGCATCTCTGCGCTTTATAGGGCTTCTGGAAAAAAATCTATAGCAGGATTTACATCTTAAAGTCACAGTAAAGTTACTGAAAATATAAAATGCCTTTTAGTGCTGTAAGCAATCTGCAGAAGATAAATGCAAATCATAAACACACTCAAACTCTTAATTAATGAGTGCCAACAGGAATTAGTTGTTTTCTTTCATCTTTTAAATAAGTGCAAGTAGAAAATAATAATAAGGTGCTCTCTAGTCTAGTGAAACTGACTTAATTTGGATATAAGTTCTTCCGTAACTTTGGGGATTTTGTCCAATACTGGCTATGAAAGAAAATAAATCTTATGAATTGGAAGCTTCCTGAACAGACACCAGAATCCATTTTCACAGCAGCTGTGTGAGCTACGCTGTAATCATTAGCTGCTAAACTTGGAACTGGGACCTGGCTAACTGAGCAGTGGAAGGTGGGGGAGGCATTTCTCGTTTTAACCACCTCTTCCTAAGTCTACAAGAAAACAAGTAGAGTTGTGTGTGTTCTCGGTTGTCATCAGCATAATTGCAGTCCTCATGTAACCACGAATATTAGCCAGGATCTGTGCCCTGCCGTGTTTTGCTAGCCCTTTTGTGGTGGGACTTGACAAACAAAGATGTTCATGCTTGAATGATCTTGGCGTAGCCATGGAAATGACGTGGGACCAGCACCCCTCATCTGCCCTGTGTTAAACTGTAGGCAGTTCCTGCTTGCGTTTCAGTTTATAATAGAACTTACCTCCAACGTACACGGGCAAAAACTAGCCCAGCTCTAAGGAAAGAATATCCAATAGCAAATTCACTGTTTGTTTACACTCTGATAGCAGCCTGGCTGGGCAGCTATATGGAGGGCATTTAGCAATGCAGGATAGGGAAAAAAAATAAATAAACAAACAAAAAACCTCCTGCATAGGTACACCAGTGAATTCTCACTGCTGTGATTAATTCAACCTAAAAATAAGTTTTACTTGTAATAAAGGAAATTACTTTTCTAGTTATTACATACATGTAAAAAAATCTAAGTACATGGGGCTTGATTTTTTAGGGGATTGAAACCCCATTCTTACCAGTTTTCCTATGAGTGGTGATGCTCTGCATCTTGGAAGCTAGGACAGATACCTCGCATGAAGAGCAGCCATCTCTACCTCCTTGAACGCAGCCATCTCTAACTGGAGATACTGGCATGTTTCTGAGTCTCCAGATGCTTCTGGTCCTTTTGAAGAAAAGTGAATCCAGTAAATTCCTTGTACTGTACTCTTACACTTTGCTTTGTGAAAAGTCTTTTTGCACCTCACAACCAACACTTTCTATTTCAAAAGCAGAAGGCATAGTGAGACTGTATATAAACTAACAAGTCTTAAACAATACCAGACTAATCACTTTCTTTAATTTTCTTTAGGCAGGTGGTAGGAGGTAGGCAGAACTGCTCTATGTCCTGAGACCACTGCTGCTACACCATCAGTTCAAGGGAAAAGCATGACAGGTTTCCCATGTAAGCAAACAACTTGCCAACAGAAATTGCACCTTCATGTTATTATTGTATACAAACTTACTCCTGTATATTGTCCAATGCTGCCTCTACAGCCTCTTCAGAGCTTTTCTTTACTTTAAAAAAAAAAATATGCCAATTTAAAGATTTTAAGCAAATATATTAAACCTAAATAAGGTCACACTTTCCATTTCCAAGATATAGTAGACTCTAATAAAGCAACGTTGGGTTTTTTTGGATAAAAATGCAGTTTATTTTGGTTTTAATTGAACAAACATCCCTTACACACAGGGGTCTGCTTACATCATCCTAGCTGCACACATGCATAGAGCTTGCGTGCTCGATATAAAACAAGAAGATGCTCTCTAGTGCTTTCCCAGGTGAGCCGGAACAGCAGACCCAGCACTGCTGGGTTATAAATGCACTCTGCTGGGCAGCTGGCTGTGGTCTGAGCTGGTTTCCTCACTGGTGCGAGGCTCTGGAAGGCACAGAGGCTTGCTACTTTCTGGGCTGGACCTCACTGTGCATCCCTGGAGGAGCTCCCTAGGATCACTGCTGGACTGAGCATCTGTACCCAAGCTTGAATGAATGCTTTGGAAGGCTGGAGGGATCTTAAAAGCAGGGACAGACATTTTACAAAGCACTGGATGAGGGAGAAGCATGAGAGGGTCTCCATCCTCATTGGGTCCCTGAACATTGCTGACACACAAATAGGAACAGGCAGGCCTCTTCTTTCCAGAAGCATTACTTGTATCTCAAGCTACTTGTATACCAGAGGGAGATTGTGCTGGCTAGAGCAGGAGGGATTTGGACTTGGCAGTCTATTCCCAGCTCTGCTACTGATTTCCCATGTGGCTTCAGACAAGTTACTTTAATCCAGTTTCCCTGCCTGCCTTCATTTACAGGGTTGATAATACTGGCCTGCCTCTGCTGAGCACTTTCAAGCTTAACTGATGTTTTCCAAATGCTTTAGGACACTCAGAAAGCTATCCTGTCAAGGTGAAGTTGAGAGCAGCACACACAATGACACAGGTGGAAAAAAACAAAACCATGGCATGATAAGTCATATATATGGTGATGAGCTCTGAGCTGACCGTTTCCTCTTAGGAAAGAGAATACAGTGCTAAACAAATGACTACAAAACCAAATACATAATACTTTCTAGCATGGAATACTAGAAATGATGAGAAGGGCAATGAAAAAAAGCACAAAACAGTCACACCAGCGCAGGCATGAGTCTCACACCCGCCCTGTTAACACTGTGTGCAGCCCTGGCTCCCCGTCCCAAGGCAGACACAGTAGAAGTGGAAAAGGTGCACAGGCCAAGTAGCTCAAAGGTATTGTATAACCTGCATGCAGGGAGAGACGAAGCAGGGTTTTGAAGGGTATGATAAAGATCAGTGACATTTGCCAAGCAGCATGAAGACAGCAAGTCAGTTTTTGCTGTTCACAGTCTCCCGTCACTGCCAGGGCTCCTCAGCAAACAAAACCAGCAGTGCTGGGTTTGGGAGCAAAAGCAGGTATTTCTGACAGTGCAGCACAAAGCCACCATTTGCTCATCTCGTTTTTACACTCTCATTTCTAGAGTCACCACGGGTTGCTTTTGCAGAGACAACTAGTTTTGCCCAGCCAGCAGGTTGTATATCCTTACTGATTTTGTTAATGAGGTTAGAGTTGGAGCTGCTCTTCAACACACTGCATGATGGAAGTGTCAGCGGGGGTATGAACGTGGGAAACACCAGCAGGCCGGTGGGGCTGGAAGCGTCGACGTACCTGGGTGGCTGCACTGCCCCTTGTTCTCACTGGCAGGAGAACACCTTGTTCCCCTGCAGCGCCCTGCAATAAAGCCGCTAGCAGAGGATTAAGCAGCAGGGGCAGACACAGTAAGCAAAGGCTCATGTTAAGGCTCACGGTAACTCTTCATGGCTTATAAAACAAGCTCCTCCAGAAGCACAAGGTCAAGTTTCTGTCCCAGTATTCCTAGCGCAGTACTCCTAGTGTTTTCAGCACGGGTGATTTGCATCTTAGGCATTTAACCCTTTGAGCTGCAACTTCTTGCACACATATTAGCACAGAAATAATCACTTATACCTTGGTTATATCTGTCCTCAGGGAAGTGATGTTGGTATCGCTACAGATACCTACAAACAGGGAGCTGTGCTCTTGGGGGGAATAGGAGAGATCTTTTTCTCTCTATGGAAGTAGCGTGATAGAAATACGGTCAGCGTGGACAACTGAGCTGCCTAGAAAAAGGAAAAGTGTCCCCAGTGGTTTGAAGCAAGTTAGCCCTCTAATGTGCCCAATGACATTAAGAGAAGTTAGATGGTACTCAAGTGCTAGCTTTATGCTCAGTGAAAAACTGTCCTCTCTCTTTCCACTGCTCACAACTGCAGTGTTGAAACTGTTCCAGTGTTTAAAAAAAGCTGTGGGGAATCTGCATTTGAATTTAATGGAAGTGCTTTTGCTCTGTGATGGTAATAAGGTACATCTATTAAAAATTCTACACTCTAGTAGCTGTTTGCTGAAACTAGAATCCTTTGTTCTTTTTAAAGAAAAGAAAAATCCAAACCAGGACCACTTCAGCTGATCTGGACCGATCAGATCTAACTACAACAGCAAATCTAACTACAACTCAGCCTTACAGTCCATTTTACCTAAGTGCTTGCCTTAGAGAAAAAAACAACCACAAAACACAAGAAGAATCCATTTTTAAGTGGAAACAAAAATAAGTAATGCTGAGCTCTGGATCCAGGGCTAAATAGAAGTATCTAATGTAAAATTTGCAATGAGAACAAGAGTTCTGGTTGATCACCAGTGTTTCCAGTTGGCAGGTGGGAGCAGCGAACACTAGTGCTGGTGCCTTTCCTGACGGCTTGTATTTGGTCTTTTTCCAGTACGCCACAACAGGCTGCTCTCTGACACTCCATCACACAGAAAAGCCAGAACACGAAGACATCTGTGAGTATCGTCCCTACTCCTGCCCATGCCCTGGTGCCTCCTGTAAATGGCAGGGATCCTTGGAAGCCGTGATGTCCCACCTCATGCATGCCCACAAAAGCATTACCACCCTTCAGGGAGAAGACATCGTTTTTCTTGCCACAGACATTAACCTCCCAGGGGCAGTTGACTGGGTGATGATGCAGTCGTGCTTCGGTCACCACTTCATGCTGGTGCTGGAGAAACAAGAGAAGTACGAAGGTCACCAGCAGTTTTTTGCCATCGTGCTGCTCATCGGCACCCGTAAGCAAGCGGAGAACTTTGCGTACAGACTGGAGCTGAACGGCAACCGCCGCCGGCTGACCTGGGAGGCAACACCCCGCTCCATCCACGACGGGGTGGCTGCGGCCATTCTGAACAGCGACTGCCTAGTTTTTGATACGGCTATAGCACACCTTTTTGCTGACAATGGAAACCTCGGCATTAACGTGACTATTTCTACGTGTTGTCCGTGATGTATTTGTGTAGCTAGCGAAACCTAGGCTGTCTGGACATAGTGCTTTACATTCACCAAGAGTTTTCTTTTTGTTCTGTTTTTTTTTTTTAAATGATACTCAACTACGTCATCGTGTTGCTAAGGTTCCTAACTAGCCAACATTTTTAACTTTGGAGAGAAGAGGAACAAGAGTGTCCTGTAAGTAATATGAGTGAGAAACAGTTTTTTAAATTCTTGGGTGCCTTAGGAAGATTCCCCCTACACAGTCACCTTTTTTAATTTAATTATATTTTATTTAAAGAGTGCTTCCATTAGACATGTGGCTTAAGAGACTTGAAGAACTGCATTCCTGTTTAGAGCGCACCTAAAAGCCCTTTCAGCAGGAACACAGACTTGCTTTCTCACTGGTGAGCTTTAACAACAGTTTTTAGTAGGTGGGAAAGGAAAGAAATCCAAGCAACCTCTCTCAAGAGAAGTTGTGACTCAAAGGGGAACAATAGATATTTCAGTATCGATACTCCATTTCCTGCTACCTTATTAAAAAGGGATGGGCATTGAATCATTTGCTATGTTTTTAAAAGAAAAAAGGGGAGGAAGGCCTGGGGTGAAGCATGGCAGGTTTCACAGAGCGTGGGAGTTGCCAGCTCCTGTCCGTTTTAAGGGGATCAGTGAGCACAGCACATGGCACAACCGCTCAACCGGCTACTGGTGAAAGCAGGAGGCACACATCTAACGTATCTCAAACAGCTAGAGCCAATAACATAGAAATATATTCAGGCTGTTCACATGCAGCTTCCCTTGGAGACATACTTGACTATTGATTATTGTAAAAGACTAATAATATAGCAAGAGCTTTATGGCCAGTGTCGCGTCATTTGCTATTTAAGTTTTGTTGCCATATTTTCTTTTATTTTGTAATAAATATTTTGCAAAAACTACGCTGCATAGCGTGCTGTGCTAACATGTGTGTGCGTGGCAGTAGCTGTTGCTTCCTGGTTACTTTGTGCACTCTGCCTTGCTGGATCTGCTGGGTGTCCCCTGACAGAGCCTAGCTCACCCAGGCGAGCGGCAGGACCCCCAGGGGCTGGGGGGCTGCTTGCCCTGGCTGCCTCCCAGCCCTGATGCCAGAGAGGGCCACTTTGCAGCATGAGCAGGAGAACGGGGAGGGATTTGAGTCCCAGGAGCAATAGTGACAGCCTGGCTCGTGCAAACTGAAATCACAGTCTGTCACTGAAGCTGAATCTGCCTGCAGCTCCCCCTCTGCGACCAGAGCCTGCCGTCTGAATCACTCAAGAAAAATACTAGCTCCACATATGGCTTTGCTGAATATTAAGATGTTTGCCATTTGGAAGAGGCAACGAGTTGTGAGGTGATACAGTCCCCTGAGTTATTCAGCCTCACGATAGTGGAAAACTACATGTGAAGTGACAGATGAAGCTTGGTGTGAATAAACATAATACACAGGGAGGAAAAACAGTCCTAACTGCATCCCTCCAGGGAAGAGCTCTTCGGAGTTACGACAGAGTCCTATGCCTGATAGCAGTCCCCACAAAAGCGCACGAGAGAATGACAAGGACCACATCAGTGAAAGGAAGTTTGTTCCGGCCTTGAGAATTTGGAAGTGACCATGGAAAAAAAAAGTCCCAAGGAATTACTCTAATCTTTTCATATCCAGTTCCTATAAAGATCCTACATTTGATCTCATTTACACTGTGCTGGCAGAATTCCAGCAGCATCAGCCGAGTGAACTAATTTACTCCTGCTTAAGCAGGATCAAAGTCAAGCTCTGGCTCTGACAGGAGTTAACACCTGTGCTTTCAGCAGAACTTGTTAAGCAAGAATTCCTAAGGATTTGATTCATTTTCCCGTATTTCAGCAGCATTTATAGTGGAAGGTAATTTTTCTTACTGACAGTTGGGACATAACAGCTTTTTTTGTGTAAACCAAAACTCTGAAGCCTGTCTTTGATTATAGCAGGATTAATGAAATTAATTATTCCAATGTTGCCTATAACCCACATTAGATAAGTTAACACACATTATTTCCTTAGGTCTTTCCACACATTCAGTTCTGAAAGAAAGGCAAACTTTCATTATATCTCACAACAAAAAAACCCCAACAACCTGTATCTTTTCTGACTGAAACTGAATTTAGGATAAGGAGTACCTCAGCAGTGATGCGTTTCCTCTTCAGAACAGTGAATGAACAGGTGACAATCATTCCAGCACTCCATCAAAACATTTCAGGTTTTCTTCCCTATGCAGCTGGTTCGACTTCCCAAGCGTGATGTCTGAGGGCCAGAGGCCAGAGAGACTTGCAGGTCACCAGCACCTTGCCAAGGGAAGTGGCAGCACATCAGTAAGGGTGTGAAGGCTCCTCAAAATACTCAGGAAAATGATCCTGAGGCCAGCCTAGTTTTCTTAATGACCATTAATGGTTTTCTCCTGACCACCAAAAAAGCAATCTGACTTTGAAGTGGATGGTGAATCATACCCTTGGAAAACTCTGCCCAGGAGCCGGTGGCAGCAAGGGAGCCACAGCAGACAGAGCTCCCTGCTGCAGGGAGCTTTCCCACCGCCTGGCCAGGCTGCAAACAGCATGCACCCAACAGCCCCAACACTGCCTGGGAGAAGTTAACTGCAGAAGGCAATACGAGCGACCAAGAGTTGTGCCTGTGAAGCAGTTTTTGTGTTGAGTTCAACAACTATATTGCTAACAATTCTCCCTAAAACAAATTTCCACTTTAAACACAAAGAATATCACAAAAACTCCTAGGGACTGATGGATTTTTAGCAAGAGTACAGTATAACTTGAGTGGTTCCTGCCTGGAATTGTGCCAGTGTCAGGCTGTGTGCTGTTAGGACAGACACTTGCTTCTGCCCGTGCCACAGCCAGAAGTGAAAGCTGTGGCAACACCAGGATCTGCTCCAGCTGACCACAGACACAATCCCCCAGGACCACAAGGAGCTATTGGCATCAATGCCAGCTGAGCAGCGTGTCCAACCCCTGCACTAATACCACTGGCTGCACCTCAACATACCGTTTCCATTTTTAAAAATGAGTAAGACTTACTTATTTTGTGGTAGAACTCATGTGCTTGTAAAACCACTGCAAATTCTTACACAAGGCCCAGATAATGTAGCACATACGCGTTGTCCTAAGGTGAATCGAAAGCCTGTGGCTGCTTGCAAACCACGTACCTGTGGAGAATTGCTGTCATTCTCCAAGCTGCGAGCGCAAATTCCTTGGAGGGACTCAACAGCACCTAGTGCTACAGGAGACATCAGCAACCGATGTATAACAAGCACATGACGCAGACATAAGAAATCTGCACAGGCAGGTGCTGCAGGTGCAGCAGGAGGTCATGTTCAAGCAGGTGAGTCACACCAGGCCCTGTCAGCAGCGCCTCACCCTCAGCCCGGCTCCCCTTTGGTGCGGAAGGCCGCAGCTCAGCCCCAGCGGCTGGAGGGTGCCCGCACTGAGGGGACTGAGGCCCAGAGGAGCCGCACAGCAGGGCCGCAGCCCCTCGAGAGCCGCCATCGCCCAGCCCCACGGGCTTCTCACCTCCCCACAGGGGCCTGCTCACCTTCAGCGCCCTTTGCTGACCGCCGGGGCGGCCCCCCTGCCGGCAGCCTCCCTGCTGCCCCGCACACGAGGTGCGACTCTCCCCGCCGCCGCAGACCCACCAACCCCGCAGACCCCGCGCCCGCCGCGTCGCCATGGAGACGACGCCGCACAGGGCCGGGCCGGGCCAAGCCGAGCCATGGACGGGGCGGACCGGTGCGGGAGCGGGGCCGTGCGGGGGCCGGGAGCGGGGTCGGGCCGTGCCGTGCGGGACAGGGCGGTTTCTCCCCCGCCTCCCCTCTCGGCGGCGCGGGCGGGCCCCGCCGCGCTGGGCCCTGTGAGGGGAGGGCGGGCAGGTGGGCAGTGCCGGGGATAAGGGAGGGCCCCCGGCCGGCACGCAGCCCCCCGCGGCTCCCCGCCGCATCCCAGGCACGGCACTGCCCGGCCCGGCACGCAAAACATCGCCGGGAGGGAAGCGGTGGAGAAACCGGCGGCGGGCTGCGGCCATCCCGAGGGATCGGCACCCTCTGACCGCCGTTAGACAGGATGGCAGCCGGCAAAACTGCGGCCAGGCCCTGCTTACTACAGCTAAAGTGTTCGGATTTTTAATTAAATATGTTTGGGAAAGTCTCCTTCATTAGTATAACCATCAAGGGTTACTGCTTTGAAGTCATTGCGTATGGCTAATGGATGGGTTTGTGTCTTAAATGAAGGGACATGGAAACACCGGGCAGCGTTGAGCCCATCGCCATGCAGAAGCTGCCAGGAATTTCAGTGTCGATGCAGACAGAAACTAGCTGGCTTCATGAACACGCCTACGGAAAATCAAGTAAGAACCAGGTTTGTTCAAGAAAGAGGTTGCTCACTTGCATGGTTGTTCCCTCAGGCTGCCTCGTACCCCAGTGTTTTTCACAGAAGACACACAACTTTGCAATTTCTCAGAAGTGCTTTTGCAAACTGGCAGCAGCCCCCAGGAATCCCCCTCTGCAGTCCCCTCATTAACCTCTCTGCAGAGCTGCTTCTAAACGAACCTCTGGGTCCCCGTTAAGCGTGGGGGAATGCTCTGCCAGCCAGCAGGCGTAGGAGTGCTCAGCAGATGGCAGAAATAGCGTATTGTATTCCTGTGAGAGGTACTGGCAACGCCTCTAAGGAGAGCTGAAAATATATCAACCTTTTTCTCCTCCTGCTCAGCTGAGTCATCCATCCCAGCACGCGACCGAGGAACC
Source organism: Limosa lapponica baueri (assembly GCA_002844005.1). NCBI lineage: Eukaryota > Metazoa > Chordata > Aves > Charadriiformes > Scolopacidae > Limosa > Limosa lapponica. Next base: position 37,412 of record KZ506511.1, read on the forward strand.
AGCTCCTTCGCTTGCCCGCTGAAGCACAGCATTGTACCTTAGCATGCAGCATATTAGGTAGTTGCTGCCTGATCCCGTCCCTTTTGGGCACCACATTGAACAGTCTTTGTGCTTCATTTTCAATGCCAGGCAGCCCTTCTCTGTAGGAGAACATGTCCCACACCTCACATGCCTCTGAGAGCAGGAGGAGTGATCTGAGCCGTAAAACACAGCACACCAGCTGAAAGTACTGGGGAAAGCTGCGTGCAGATCCATCCCCATAGAAAGGGGGCATGCGCAGCCCACGGCAGATGAACAGTGCTCTTTTCTAGGCTTTGGAGGACATTTGTTTGGAAATGCACTGTGAATGTGTTTGCAGGAGAAAAACATTGTAGGCTTTGTACTTTAGGTGGAGCTTCCAAGTCCTTGGGAAGACTGTCACTGTAATGATCAAAGTACAGAACAACCAAACTTGTGCCAGTGGTAAATCATCTACCCGGGCTTGGATGCAACAGCAGTAGATGATACAGAAGCTGCAAAACTTGTTAGAGGGGGCAGACTAAGAGTGTGGAGTGTCCACCTGCGCTGAGCACTGTGCCCCGAGTACCAGGCTGCCCTGCGTCCCTCGGTGCCACGCTGCACCCACAGCCATGCCCCAGCTGTGCAGCTCCACTGGTGCACCTTGCACTCCCTGGAGTCACTTCTTCTCAGGTGGGGTTTATGACTGGTTACTCTCTGTGACACAGCTTGATTGCACAGGGTGATAACTACATGTCTTTGAACTGCAATTTAAAAAAACAAAGTTCAAGCAAACCAGCAGCCACACCATTCAGCCTTCTAAAAGTATAAGTGAATCCCATAGCATCGCTTTCTGCTTTTCCTCCTGTGTTGGTGCATTCACTTCCAGACGAATTCTCCAGCTGTGGTTCCCGCTGCAGGCCTGGGAGCTAAGTGTTGACCTAGGGCTGGCATGATTTTTACTCCATCTTTTTTAAATACACTTAGAAGGGCAAGACAAATTGTGTGCAACAAGGGGAACTGAAATTCAAGATTAAGAGAACTAGGAATGCGATTAGTTTGCCTGCAAGGGCAAGCTGGCTTGCTGGCCATGTTGATAGTCAAACAGAGGGTGATGTGCATGGGCCAGCATACACCTGTGCACCTGAGGCAGCTGGATGCCGGTAGCACTGCCTGCCAAGAGGGAACCTGGAACTGCTGAGGACAGCAATAGATACCCAGTCATCTGAGATGCTTCCTGTCCCCCCAAAGGCCAAAAACCCCTCCGTTGCACTCACATACCGTGGATTGCACTTGGAAAAAACTTCAGTTGTCTCTACAGCTCTTTATTCTTAGGACAAGAGAGGCTGGGCACGCTTTAGAGGATAATGCAACATTAGATTAGTGCTACAAGTCGCTGACCCTTTGCAATAAGCTGTCTCCATGACTTCAGTGGGACGATTTTTTAAAGCCCTGATCCAATGTCAGAGCCTGGTTCAAGTCAAATGCCCTCAGGCATTTGGGAAGGGTTACAGGCAGATCCAGAGTCGCCCTTCTGAAAGTGTAGGACCGAGTCTGGCAAGAAGGTCTCAGGCAGCCGATGTGGTTGGTGAGAAAAGACTGGCATGCTGAAAAAGGAACAAACCAAATGTGTCTAGAAGATAAGCTTTCTGAGAACACAGCACTGCTGTTCAGTAATTCTCATTATCACTATTACTTGCAGCCCTGTCAGAAGACTTCAGCAGCTTAGATGTTTTGTGTGACATGGAGGTAAGGACTCATCCAGGTTGCGTAGATAGAGGTTATGCTTAATGGTTTTTCCCCTGAACAAAGATATGACTCCATGTTGCTTTTGATATTTTCCACTTTGAGTTCAAAGAAGATTTTGTGAAGCTGTTCAAGAAATCACTGTGCACTCTCCCCTCTGTTGGCCTGCCTACCCTTCTGGCCTACAGACCTGAATTGTCACGAGAAAACATACAGACTGAGGTGAGTCAGTGATGGGTGTTCCCTACTGTGTGGCTTTTTTTTTTTATTTTATAAATTCCTACCATTCCCACGTAGGAAAAATAAAAATAATGCCCTTTGCCAAGCCAGTGCAGGACTTCCTTTATGAAAGGGTTTTTCTTTCGTGGGACTTTTTCTGTACACCTAAACAGCAAGAGGCTGTGCAACTCCTGTCCCCACTGCTGCATCCTATGCTGAGAATTTCCCAGCAGAAGATTTTTCCTTTTGGTTAAAACAGAGATACAAAAATTATATAAATACTAGGTATACAGTCAAAGAAAACAAGCAGGACATAGAGTTCCCCATAACTCTTAACAGAGTAAACTCATCAAAAAGAGTTAATCCTAGGCACGAGGTGGGGAGCAAAGGAATTTCCAGGAACTACGCTCTAGAGAAGCCAAGTATTTCAAATATGTTCAGTAAAGGAATTGAATGTAAGTCCTAAACACGTAGTATAGCAAGCGAGGCGTACGTGAAGCACAGCAGCTAAGCAGCCTGGAGCATGTACCCTTCACCCCTTGCAGCTGCAGCTGGATGGGTGCTGTCTCTCCAGGGAGCGCTGAGCTCAGTGTGCTGCCCTTGGGAGCGGAGGCGTCAGACACGAAATTCAGCAGCGTGCTCTTGGCAGCTGCATCTTCTATAACTCAGTTTCAAAATGTTTTCAAAAAATAGGTATTTCTTTCAGAATATCTAGTATCCATCCTCAAAATATACCCTGCAGCAGCTCTGATTTGCATATGGTCACATACACTCAGCTCTTTTGTCAACGGATTGGCTAGGAGTTCCTCATGAAATTCCCCACAACAACTGGGGAGCTTTTTCTCTCCAAAGCCCCAAGCAACGTATTTGAAAGGGTTAATGCATCAGAGTACTCAGCTACAGTGTTCCACATGCTCTGAAGCTTTCCATTGGAAGGAGTGGGTCTCATAAATACTACTACAGTCATTCCGTTTATTTGAGGTTATTTATTTATTTATTTACTACAGATTGGCTTTTCTGTTTGGTGGTTTCCTGAACTTAATGTTTTGAGTTAAATCCTTCCAAGACATCACAGACATAGATCTGTTTTAAGTGCTCTTACACACTTTACAACCTGCATTTTGAGCAGCGCCCTCTTTCCCCAAGATAAAACGAGGGTTTGTGTGCTGATACTGTATTTCCATCCCCCTGCGTTCTCTCTCCTCACCTCCACTTTAGACAGAGGAGGACTCTGCTCCAAGGTGCGAGTACTGTGGCGGCCTGCTGAAGCGGTTCCCTTCCTTCGAAGACATTGGCCCACCATTCCAGGATTATGAATCAGTAAGCTGGTGGGAAAGACTAGCAGAGCTTTGCCATGGAAAGGCCCGCTCTCGTGGCGCCATTCTTCTGCCTTTCAGAAATTCTGCTGCGAGCGTAATCGAGACCTCTATGAGTTCATCGTAAATGAGAGGAAGAGCCATGAGGATGCCAGGAGCGTTACCGCTGCAGTCGATGCTCCCGATGCTCCCAGCACCAAAGCCGACAGGCTGCCGTCAAAGGAGAGAGCGTACCAGAGGTACCGTGACATGACTGCAGGGAGAACTGGGGATCAGGTCTGTATAAGGAACGATGGATGACCTTGGAGGGATAAGAAGCATTAAGAAAGTGAAACTGCAGCAAGAGGGGATGAAAGAAGAAAAAAAAATTGCTTCAGGCAACACAAGTTCATATTCTTTCTGGACCCTCTTGGCTTTTCTCTTATCAGGCTGTATTAGAAGGTGGCAAGGTATGTGCTAAGTAAAGCATTAATTCTACTGCTGACAGAAATAATATCTAAAACCAGGTAGAGTAAAAAATATAATTGCAGCTGTGGGAAGGATAATATTTCGGTCTAGCTTTTACCTCAGGGGCTGAAACAAAGCTTGAATTTGTATTTCTCTGTTTTGCTGCATAAACTGTGACATGCATTTGGATTCCAATTTCCAGAGTCACAAGACCTCTGCAAGTTGGACTTCTGCTGGGCTGTTTAGCAGGAGGCCCCAAACTTATACAAATATCTAAGCTTGTGGCATAGGCTTAAACAAAAGTAAATCAGCATAACTGGAAGTAAACTGTTAGTTTCCTTGAAGATCCTTTGCAGTCCGATGGTAGAAGTACCTCATGAGCAGAGCATAAACCAAAGCCAGTGCCAGATGCTGTCAAATTTATAGGAAGCTAGATAAGAAGAATAGTGAAAACTTTCTTGGAGATTAGCTGTTTTCTTCATCTTATGGGTAGCTCTCCTTCTCTTTTACGTAAAATCTTGAAACAAAATCCATTCCAGTATTTAGCTCTGCTGTCAGTAGAGCTGGTGTCATTGCAATCGCGAAGTCTGTTCACTGAAATCTCTGTATGGGAGCCATTCCTTTTCACTGAGATGTTATTATTTTGGTGATATGCTGTTGTCTCTAACTCTTACTTGCAATTACGCGAGTGGAGAGGAAAAAAAGGTTAAAAAACTTGTGTTCCTATAGCAAGGATATCCAGTACTTCTAGCTTTCAAAACAGGAAATATGAAATGTGTATCAGGAACGCTTTCATTTTCCAGGCAGCAGGAGAGACAAATGGCCAGACAGTTAGCTTTCCTGGCACCAGAGCCGAAGAGTGTAGCTGAAAGTGAGTTTGCATTTCCTTATGCATTTGTTTGTCTATTTATTACAACAATGAATTCACTGGAACTGCTTGTCTCTAATGCTCTCTAATTGAACAGGAGGATTTATACAGAAACGTGTTAGTTCATTGTCAAGTGTGCAATCCCATTAAATTAGATACTGCCATATTAAATAATCCCTCACATGAAAAAACAAAAGCAGCTACATTCCCATTGCACAGAGAGGATCTCCTATTTATATCTGAACATTTCAGCTGAGACCTCAGAGTACAAATAAATTGGCGAAGCCAAGCCCTTGGAAGGTAGGAACTGCCAGAATTAGAGTGAGCAATGTTTTATTTAAAATCAGGTGAATACTCCACGAATTCCTAGTCCAGGCTGTGGATGACTGAGCAGCCCTTTGGATCTAGCTATAAAACCAAAGGCATTTTGACTAAGAACAGATGAACTAGATTTACAACATGAGCATATTTTCACAGAGAATGGCAAGGCACTGAGGCTTTTGCAGCACCAAGGACTTCAGATCATCAGTCCTCCAGAGCATGGAACCACGAATGCTAGTCAAAAATAGTCATTCTTTACTCACACAGATGTGTATATGCACATAATTGAAAAAAACTACATATTTTTTTCATAATCCTGTTCGCTGAAATAGCTGAACACTTTGGACTGTCCTTGTTAGATAGAAAATACCCCAAGACAGACTCCCAGGATGGAGCATTTCAGCCAGAAATGCCCACTTCTCCAAGTTACAACTTCCCTGCAGAGGTGCCAGGCAGCCAACATCAGCACTGCCAGGCCTACCCAGTGCACACAAACCCTCTCTCTGCTCTCTAGGTTCAAATCAAACTGGCACAATTTCTTACCTGCTTTCTCGGGAGCCCCCATCGCCAAAGGGCTGGACACTGATGCCTGGGGAGAGAGCAGTAGAGCCCAAGGAGGAGCCCACCTCCCCCAGCCTCACCTGCTGCGATTTTACCTTTGTGGGTGGAAAGGCAAGTAGCTGCTGCCTGATGGTGATGGGCTGCACCTTGGATGTACCCACACTCCAGAACAGCGGGAGCCTGGCACCTGCCTGCCTTTACAGGGCAGTTGGTGCAGGACTGCTCTCATCCATTTTATCCTTTATTTTCCAATCTCAGGTAGTGAAGAACGAATTGTTGGAAAAATACTACAAACACGGAGGGAAGTTCCTTACCATGCTTCCAGATGGAACAGCACAGTTATTGTATCCTTTATGGAGTTCATTTGCCTGCACTAGTTCAGGGTTGTAACTGTAATTTTAAGTGTGTCCTAGTCTGCTTTATCACCAAATAACCTGGTCCACCACTCATGCTTGCTTTCACAGTCTGAAAAAAAGCAGTAGGGAAACCACTTACATAGCTCTTGGCCTGAAGTTTTTCAGATCAGCCAGTAGCTTCAGTGAAGGACAGGCACTCGTGTCTTTAATACCTAGCTTAAGAAATGCGCTAGCCCAGTGTTCAGATCCGCTCCTGAGCTCTGGCCACCCATGGAAGGGCACCACTGGCCAAGCGGGCTCTCAAAATGCTCAGCCCCATCTTTCCCCCAGGGGGAAAGAGTGCTCAGCCCCATCTTTTCCCCACGGGGCTGACGTCTCTGTCCTGCAGGCAGGAGTATGTAAGAGGTACACGGACAAACTGAAATTACCAGTGTAACTAAGAGTACTGTTTGAAGAAATAAAAATGTGGCAGTTTCACCAATGACCCCATAGCTTTCAAGCTGCCTTTGCCATTATTTAAGCCATAACATTTTAAGTCACCCCCATTATTTTTCCTTACTGTGGCTGGGTTTTTTTCTGAGCCAGGGGTGTACAAAAGTGTACCTGAGCTCTGCCACCAAAGCAAATGGGCTTGAGACTACTCTGTTCTGCCCTCCAGGCTGCCTTTGCCCCAGGGATGCTGCTGGTCACGGCGGTGGCAAACGGCAAAGCGCCATAAACGCATGCGCTCACAGCTGCAAGTGGAGGGAAACCTCAGTGAGACACAAAATACCTGCTGTTTGGAGATATTCAAGTCAAGTTTCTGGGGCAAGGGGTTTTTATCCCCCTGGTTGTTTGGTTGTTTGGTTGTTTGTTTTTCTCTGAGAGAATAATACCTGCCCCTGTTTTCTCAACTCCAAGTTGAGTACTTTAATCCCTTTGCTAGGCTCATACTTTCAGTCATAAGCATCATCCAAGACTGTGTCTTTAAAATAAACTTGCTAAGTGGTTCTGCCTGGGTTATTGGTTAGCAAAAAAGAAAAATGTATTCTGTATATCTAACCACTCTATTGTCAGTGTATACAGAACACTTCAATGTAGGAGAAAAGCACTGGCAGCGTCCCAGGGAACAGTGGCAGCTCACCACCATTCCACCTTTAACACAGTGATCTGAGCAACATGTCAGTTTTTGTACTCCAAAGTAGTGCTCTGAAATATTTAGTGTGTAATAATAGACCAACCAGACAAACAAAGGCGTTGTGAACACCTTATCTGATGACAGCTATCCATCTGGAAATCTGGCAATCATTGTTGCACGAGACAAAAACCAGCTTATTTGCATAGTACAGGAAGACAAGCCAAGTAACGCCGGAATACAAGCAGTATTTAAATCCAATGGCAGAAATACTTGCTATTATCCAAACAGAGCTGTGTGGTACGTTCAAGTTTGTCAGAGCAGTCTTGCTCTCCACTGTGCATTTTAAATTTCAAAGGTCATAAAGGGTATTTTTAATAGCATTCAAAAATTAAAAAGACAAATATAGCTTTTGGCCTGTGGGCCCTGCTTCAGATGCCTCCCAGAGGAGCAAGGCTACCCCAGCTGTGTCTTGAGAGGCGCGGGTTAGACCCCAAACTAGCTGTGCCTCAGTGCTGTCCCTCTGGAGAATGAGGGACGTAGGCCGTGGGAGCTGCAGGGTTCAGAGCTTTGATTTTCCTCTCTTTCAGGATAAACATGAATATTCAGGGAGGGCAGTATTTGGACCAAGCGGGCAACAGGATGAGAAGGTGGACGTGGCCGAACAGCATTGTGTCGTCAGGGGCCCATGTCCCACTGAGCCCCATCTTCATCTCCCTGAACCTGTATGTAGGCGTCAGGATCCTGGGCCAGGACAAGATCACCGTTTCCTTCCTCGCCATGGGGCAACAAGCAAAATTCAACGTGGGAACCAAAGTGCAGGTATTTCTCAAGTGCACAGGCAGCTCCATGCAAAGCCGCTCCCCACAGCGGGAGTGGGGCAACCAGGGAAGCTCCCATCCATGGGGAAGCATGCTCATTCTGTGGTGGGTGCTCCCCTGTTGCCCCATGGTCCTGCCCCTCAAAACAGAAACAGTGGAGATGTACCCATGCTTGGTCCCATGCAGATGCGGGGCTCACTAGCCCTGGCAGCCCTGGCTCTCTGCAAGGGGCTGCAGAGAGTGGGAAGCACTCCTGGGCCGTTCCCTGGTATCCCTGGCTGCGTCCCTAAGGGTCACCCTGGCTCTGCTGCGGGGAGGAGAGCCACAATCCATCCATGTGGGCAGGGTGCGTGGCAGCTTCCTTCCTCCATGGGCTCCTTCATGGGCTCCTCTACAGGGGTAGGTTTCTCTGCTGGGGAGAGACCAAAGCCCCAAAGCCCCGTCCCACACTGCTGTGGCTCTGCTGACACCATTCACCTACGCTCCCCAGGTCAGCGACATCGTCCGGCTGCCTCCCCCTGCCCGCCTGAGCGAAGACGAGCTCCTGCTGCTTGCCTTCAGGGTGAGGATTCTGCGTCTCTTTGACAGACTGCGTGGATGCTTAAACTTTCCTTCTAATGAGCAATGGGACAAAATTAAGCCCCCAGCGTATCTTATCACACAGACTTTAAAGATCTTACAGCTCTGTACAACTTCTGACATAAGTGATGAGCTACGCAGCTCGGTCAGGGCGATAGTAAATGCTCAAGTCTGACCTGCACATGTGTGGCGTGAAGGCAAAATGAGCCAGAGCTGCTCCCTGACCCTGTAGTGCCTGCACACACTCAGCAAGTGTCACCTGCAGCCCTGCCCTGCCATGGAGCAAAGGGCAGCCCATGGACCTTCTGCGCAGCCTCTCTCCTGGGGCCATCCCACCCCAGGAGGGTCTCGCTCAGCATGAGCAGGACTGTATCAGACCACATTTTCTTGTCAGCCCACACTGAAGAGCATCTTGGCCATGGAGGCATGAAGAGGGGCTTTGCTCAAGGCAGAGTAAATCTGTGCTTGATGTTGGTGCTTTGCTCCACAGCAACCTCCCTTCTGGCAGAAACCATCCCAGGCTGACCAATTGTTTCAGCCTGTGGATGTGGCAGAAAGATGAAAGCAAACAGAGCGCAGCTAAGTCATAGCCTGTGACACGTATGCGGGGAGGAGGTGTTTCAGAAGTCACCCGCACAGGCACTGCTCTGCACAGCCAGCACTTCTGCCAAGGACATAGCACCAGCGGGATGCCCAGACTTCCCTGGCACAAGTGCTGGATCAGGTCAGCATGCTGCAGGTACGAGACAGAGCGGTTCTCTATGCAGAGAGAGGGACAAAAGCCTACAGTTTGTCCAAAGCAATCAAAGGTCACCGTCTTGGCAACGTTTGTGTGGTTGCTGGGGACAGAAGGCTGTTAATGCAGAGAGACCGTGGACAAGCTGCAGCCTCTTGGCAGCAGGTCATAAACAGCTGATGCAGTGGGAAGGCTCTGCTGCACCAGGCACCCTGCATTTCCCTCCCACCATGGGCCTGGTGGCCATGGCAGCAGCACAGGTGGAGGTGGTGGGGCACGGACCCCTCATGAACCAGGTGCCTCAGGTCGGCCCCTGCCCCAGCTCCCAATGGTTCGGATGTTCAAGGCCAGGGGCTTCACCTGGCCCTTCATCCTGCACCGGAGCAGCTTTGCCAGGTGGCTCCGGATGTCTTTGCTGTGCAGGGCATAGATGAGGGGGTTGATGAGGGAGTTGGTCTCACCCAGCAGGAATAAGGCGTCCTTGAGCGGGCCGGCCAGGTTGCAGGAGCTGCAGGCAGCCTGCACGGTGCCCCCTACCAGGTAGGGGCCCCAGAAGAGGCTGAAGCCAACGAGGACGATGAGCACGGTCCGCAGTGCCTTGAAGTGGCGCAGGCGGGCGCGGAGGGGCCCCACCGGGGCGCAGCCGTGCTGAAGCCGCCTGTGCTGCACGTAGGCGATGCTGCCCACCCGGACGTGCAGGCACACCAGCACCAGCAGGGACGGGGCAAAGATGCCAAAGCAGATCGTGTAGAGGTACTCGCTCCTGGCCGCATACAGGAGCCCGCAGTAACCCGTGTAGTTGCCTCGCTGGAGGGAGGGGAAGATGAGAGGCAAGTGCCCAAAAAACAAGGAGAGCATCCAGAGGACAACAAGGGAGAGGACCATGGGCGTTTTCTTCAGGAGGGTGGGGTAGGAGAGCGGCAGTGTCACTGCCAGGTACCTGTCCAGGGAGATCAGGAGCAGGGTGAGGATGGAGCCGATGCAAGGTGTCATGCTCATGGCGATGCGCAGGAGGCAGAAGGACCTGCTGCGGTCAAAATCCCCATCAAGGATATCGTCCAGTGCCTCGGTGATGCACATCACGCCCACCAGCAGGTCGGCGGTGGCCAAATTGAGAATGTAGACGTAGCTGGTGCCTGGCTGCTTCCTCATCAGCTGGTAGACGGCGACAATCACCAGCAGGTTGGCTGGGGGGATAAGACAGCTCAGGAGGGAGTGCAGCACTGCGTACAGGACGTTGACCATCTTCCCTGGCAAGGAGGGTTGAAAGAGATGCCCAGGAAAATTTGCCCCAGCACAGAAAAACCCCACCATGAGCAGACGTGTCACTGAGCTGAAGGGATGGGACAGAATTCCCATCTGCAGCTCAAGGCCAGGAGGACCTACATCAGTCCTTTAAGGGGTACTTAGTCCATCCCAGGAAACCTCTGGGACCTTCCCAGCTGCCACGAGTCACCGGTGGTTTTTCTAGGTCTCTTGGCCTTCCTCCTACCCATCCGATTTTGCTCCATGCCTGCAGGGCTGCTCCGAGAGGTAGAAGAGCTGTAGTCCCCGCCTGCACTCAGCAGAAGCCACTGCAGAGTGAATGCACCCAGGGTCAGCCGGCTCCCGAGCATGCCTGTGACGCAGAGCGATAAGGAGCAGCTTCGCCAAACAAAGCCGAGACGAGCAGTCAGCGAGGACGGGAACACGGGTGATCCACGCTCCTCCCAGCGAGCCAGCACCATCCCCTCCCAGCGCAGCGCCTGCGGCCGGGTGGCCAAGGCACCCGCTTCCTTCGGCGCTGCCTCTGGGCAATCGGGAGGTGTGGGGCCGCAGGAATTCCTGCTGCACCAGGATGCTGCGCTGGCAGCTGTGGGGCCGATGGCCCAGGCTGCTGTGTATGGCATCCGAGCCTGGGACACCTCGCAGCCTCCAGACCCCACTCATGGACGAGAAGACACAGGGATGGGGGAACCACAAAGGAAGTGCCTCCTTGGGCCCGTGCAGAAAAATCTTGTAGGTCCATCTGCTCAGGCCGCCAGAAATAAGGGTGCACTGAAGACACCAGGGGAGCAGGGTGATGCTTGGAGGGTTCCTCACTGTCCCACCTTTTATCAGGTCCTCCTTTATCAGGTCAGCAAACATGTATGAAATGAGCTTTAACTCCACACAGCTGCAACCGCAACACTAGTAGGCAGTTGCACAATAAATAAATAAATAAATAAAAATTAAATCCAATTTATGTCAAAGTAGGCTCTGGATAAACATACTATATTCATTAAGTTCACATTTATTACAGATTTTGAAGGTAAGTCTACCAGTCCAAGACAGCTGTTACTTGGTCATTCTTGCTAATGAGCGGCACGATGGCTCTACTAATAGCGCTGCAAACACCATTTGGAAGGGGCTGGGGCCATGCCATCGCAACCAGGCACAGCCGGCCACCCTCCACCACCTGGAGAAGCCCATCCTCAGGAGACCCGGGAGTCCCCAGGTGTTGGGGACAGGTCCTGCTTGCCCAGCCGGGCTCACACTGCTCTGCTCTCAGGGGTGTCAGTGGGGTGCAGGGGAAAAGGCAGGAACCGGACGTTTTACAGAATAACTGAGGTTTAGCTCCACGCCAAAGCCTGCAACGCTGGGCAAAATCACATACTACAATTAGCAGAAGTGGGGGCATCAGCACCCACCCACCACCAGCTGCCCCTCGCCTCTCGGTGCCCAGGCGACTCCAGAGCTCTCCCCAGGGAGGGAGCAAGGGACGGTCCCCCCGCGCCACAGGGCCTGAGGCCGAGCAGCGTCCTGCTGCCACGCAGCCCATCCCGCCAAACGCTGCGGGCTCGGGAGCGGCGGCGTGGGTGAAAATCTTTGATTAGATTAAATACCTTCCAGATTCTAACTCTTCCATTTAGAACAACGAGAAGGTCGCACCTGGGAGTTTGATTTTGACCTGCTATGCCACTGCAATTCCAGTTTTTAGCAGGGTTATGTCTGATTTATGCCAGCACAAATGAGACCTGAAGCCAGATCTCTGCCGCGAACGGCTTATGCCTAATGGCCTGTTTTTCTGCACTCACAGTGGGAAACCCAGGACCCATTTTTTTGTCCTTCCCTGGTCTGCACCCAGCTCACAGCAGCTCCACCAGACCTCTGTCACCTACCCTTGTGCTGAACAAGCCAAGACCAGCGAGCTTGAATTTGTCCCACCCCGCCCCCGATTTATTATTCAATATCCATTTTGCACATGGGTGAAATCAAATCAAATGTTCAAACAGGGCTTTTTATAGATAAATAGGTCTTTACACCTTCATTTTAAAATTACCAAGGAGCATTGTGCAGGAGAGGACAGCAAAAAGCTGCGATTTTAACACCAGGAGAACACATGGGTTTCTGGGCTTCCCGCTGCCCCCAGCGATGCTGGCTGTGGGACCCTTCTCCACAAAAGACGTGTTAGTAAGATGATTCACGGAGGAGAAACCCTTTCAGGATGGCTGAATGCACAGAAAGCACTGAGGGCCCAGAGCGCCCCATGCTGAGTATTTCTGGAGGCTGGGAGGGGAGGAGGGTGAATGGGAAGCAGCAGACACTCACCTGTCACCAGTCTGTCCCCCCGGGCACTGCTGGAGGCAGGCTCTGCCAGGCTCCAGCCGCCTGGGATCCAAAACTGCCCATCTGGGATTAAACTTGACTTCAGGAAGCACCAATTTCCAACCAAAACAAGCACCACAAATACCAAGTCGTCAGCTGGTGTTTGGCAACTGGTTTATAGGAAGGCTGGCAGGTACCACTGCTTTTAATGACCATCAGGGTTCTTTTATTTCTATTTTATTGTTCTGTTTTTCCACTTAGAAGTGCTCTATGAACGGTGGTCGTGGTGCTTGATCCAGCCCACAAAACCAAGCCTGCTCTGTGCACCCTACAACCCAGAGCAATTACAGACACGACCAAAACACTGTGCAGCCTCTGCCCCGAGGTGCAAAATGCTTCTGGTGCATCTAAGGGACACCAGCAAAGGTCCTCACACACCAAACTCCAGCGCATCGATAACCCATCTTGCTCAGATGGAAGAGAAGGAACACCAGGGGCAGAGACTGTGAGCAAGTATCACTAGGGTGACAACATTAACAGCTCATGGAAAATCTCAGCCTGGCAACGCATCTGTGCATTTATTTGTTTTTTTGTCTGAAATGTATAATTAATGAGAAACTAAAACTCTATCCACAGTAGAAAACCTCTGTTAATTATTTCAGAAGAGAAGGCATGAATTACCTAAAGAGATGATTTCATCAAAGGGGCCTTGAGGCCATTGTGTTTAATGGCTGTGATGAGCAACACCTTTTAACAACTGGCATTGACTTTTCTCTCAGCTGGGTGGAGAGAGCCTTGGTTACCCCAAGCACGGCTGACATCAGTCCCTGACGCCCGGGCAGGGTCAGAGAGTTCTCACACACCGTGGCAGCAAGCAGCCTTCGTCACAGCTCCGCAGGTTCCCTTCTCATCTGACTTACTGCCCCAACAGAGAAAATCTCCCTCCCCACCCAGAGACAACGTTCAGTAAGAAGGATCCAGAAAGTCCCTGAGCTGGTTTCACAAGGGGTGTGAAGCCGTGCAGCTCGGAGCAGGGACAAAACACAAAATGGGAGGCAGGCGCTGCCGGGACTGAGCCTCCCCACACAGGAGGCCAGAGCAGCGGCCGCTTGGCCATCCAGCCTGGGGCACCCAGCGGTCAGGAGACAGGATGGTGAGGAGGAACTGCAGCCAAAATTGACTGGGGAAGCCAACTTGAGGAACGCTCCCACCCCTGCAGGAGAACCACACCTAGACTTTGCCTTAACTCTGCTGGGTTCCCCCGGTACAACAACCTGAACTCCAGCTGCAGCTGAACTCTGGCAGGCGCACAAAGGGAAAGACAAAGCTCTGTGTGCTCCTTCCAGAACGCAGGGGGTTTTAGGGGCTTAGACAAGACAAACACAAGATTAGTGACTTTGGAAAGTAGGCTTTTTATGCATTTTTTTCAATTGCAATTTGAAGAATATCCATCAGTGACCCAAACAAGGTAGTTCACACAGTAAATGAGAACTCTTTATTTAAATTAACTTTCTTGTTTTCTGTTTAGGACAGTAGAAAGGCCCAGCTTTTCATCTCTCCAGAACAGTTGAGGGAAAACCTCCGGAGCTGGCCAACACAATTTAAAAAGCAGTTGATCTTAATTTTTACTGAAGTCACAAAATGATGTAACTACTCTGCATATAATTTTGTTTATATAATTTAGTATATAATGCACTGTTCAACTCTGCCATATATTTTGAAAAATATACAAACCTGCTTTAACCACATTAGAGATATTTGATAGACAGCTGTCAATTACTTAACAGTTTAGGACAATATCAGACACTCCTATAACTCCATTTTAAACTACAAAAAGAACATAAATTCATATAAAATACAACAGATTAAACAAACTTTTTTTTCCGAGGAAAAATTAGGTATCAACTCAATCTGCCATCGTGTGAAACATGACTATAAAATAAGTTACAATTAGTAATGCCTGCATTGTTGAGCTATGAACTGGTCGAATGAAATCTTAAAAAAACTATACAGTATTATTGCACTCCGTGACTGTGCAGTATCTGGAACACGCCAGCACTGAAAGAGGTCTTTCATTAAGTTTTTTTTCTCTGGAGGCACAACGCGGCTGCGAGGGAAGCATCCAGTCTGTACTAACAGCGAGCTGTCTTCAGTACAGGCCTTCATGGGTCTGAGCCGCGCTGCCTTTGGAAATCACCACTTAATGCCTGGAAACGGAGACACAAGCGTTACGGTCGGCAACCACCCCTGTGCTAAACAAGCAAGTCATCTCCAACAGCGCTGGAGCAGGGAGCCGAGGCCCTTCCTGTCAAGCAGGGAGAACAGCAGGCCATGTAGGCTTCGGATTATAAAACTTGAATTACAAGCACTGTCTCCTGGGAGGCGGTAACTCATGGCAAGAGAGTGCTATCATTATTTCACTGTGGGCAACGGCCTACAAGGATACCATCGGAATGACATTACAGTAGCATGAATTTAGATAAGAAGCCACTGAAACACCAAGTCTCGCTATCAGACTCTCCTAACCGGTAGTGTTACTTCCCACATGGATGGAAACACAACTGGACAGGGAGGGAGGGGATGTACCTGTGTTTCAAAACTCATATCCCATTAAATACAATTCTCCTTAACATTCTTAGCACGCTTTGTAAGCTCAAAGGCAACATCAATCTACTTTACAACA